>JACEIK010004628.1:0-109855 GCA_018107945.1 Datura stramonium | reverse complement strand
TAATTTAATCTCATCACATATATCATTGACATATTCAAATTCTCATGGGTAATCATATAATCGTCACATATTAAACATGGATGCAAGGGATTTGTGATAATTGAACGACCAATGACAATAACCTTATTTAAAACTCTAATCATTCATGAAGAATATTTCATAACTCCACACTTTTCATCACCCAACACATAATTCAAGATAACCGAATCATTTTATGCCGTACTTATCTCATAGTCACAACGGATCTTGAAATTTAAAGAGTTGTAGGAGGATTCACCATCAATTTAAAACCATAGAAATTGGGAATTTTAAATGAAAAATTTTTGGGGCATAAGGATGGAAGAGTATCCTTGTTGAAAAACCCGCATACCTGGTAGAAGAACCCTGCTCGAAATCTTCCTTGAAGCTTAATGAACACCTTGGTGAAGTTCTTGAATCTTGAGAGGAGAGCAAGAAGAAGATCTTGAGAGATATCTTGAGAGAATAAGGGTTTAGACTTGTAGAAACCCTTAAAAATATCCCCAAAAATACACAAAATGACGTAGTTTAAAAGTTAAAAGCATAGGAGTTTACAAAAATGTCCCTGAAGAAAACTAGAAATTTCCCTGAATCTGGAATCACGACTCATGTAACGAGTTGTCGTCCCATACAACGACTCGTCATCTTGCCCGTTAAGAACACTGGAAAATTCACACAGTTTCATGATTCTTCAAACCACGACCAACGTAACGAGTTGTTACTCCACCCAACGACTTGTTAGACCCATTCGTCAAGTGCACTGGAAGACTACTTCACGACTTCAACTCTTCCCATCTAACGACGGACATGACGAGTCGTTCCCACACTTAATGACTCTCACATCCTTCTGTCAACTACACTGACTTCTCACTTGATTCATTACCCAACAATCAACCTAACGAATGGTTGCCAGGCAAGACGACTCATCAGGTCGTCCGTGGCCACTGGGCTTGCCATCCCCTCCTTACAGTTCATCACGAGTCAAACCACGACCTGTTAGGTCTCCCAACGAGTCATTCCCTGACTCGTTTTGAGGCAAATTTCTGCTGACTTTTCTACTGATCTTCTTCTAACTCCGAGGTCTGATCTCTAGGACTTCCGGGGTGTTACAACTTGAAAACACATGGCCCAAAAATGCCACCGAGTTCAAACAAAAATTGCACTTGCTGAATTTGACATATAGTTGGTGATTGTGGAGAGTCTGTAGCACCACTGCAATACCCCGAAAGTGCCTAAGATTAGACCCGGAGTCAAAAGTGGAAGCTGGCTAAAAAACTGGGAAAAAGTTACAGGACGGGTGATGTAACGACTCATGGTTGGAAACCACGGGTCTTTGTTAGCTGTCGTAGGAGGAATTGAACCTTGGCAGTTGGGGATACCACTGGTCATCCAACGACTCATGGTGAGAAGTGACGACCCGTGGTCACCAGTCATGGTATGGGTTACCAGATTTTCCAGTGGATGTAATGAATCGATAACACGACTGGTTGGAAGAAACCACGAGTCATGGTGAGGCTCATGGTAAGGGAAGTTCAGGTTTGTGAAGGGGATGGCAACAATCGAACTAACAACCCATTGTTTGAAATAAAGACTCGTCCTATCGAGTCGTGGGAAGAATATGAAAGTATGGATTTTAGGCAGCGGATCCAACGACTCGATACGATGAGTCGTAGTATCGTGCAACGACTCGTGGGATCGCTTGTTGGTTCACCCAGTTCAGTTTTTCAGGGAAATTTCATTAAGGGTATTTTCGACCTTCCTATGCTCTAGGGCCCTAAACTACGTCGTTTTATGTATTTTTTGGGGCATGATAAGATAGGTTAAGTCCCTCTTGAATAATCCATTCCCATGCATGCAAATTAAGAGGATTTTAGAGAGATCAAGCATAGTTTCAAGATTTTCCCTATCGATTCTCCATTGGGAATTTAGGAAACTCTAGAATATGATCTTACCCAGGTATGTAGGGTTATGAAGGGGTGTTTCTGTTCACACCCATGCCCATTCTCTATTAGTTTATGTTAATCTACCAAAAATCTCATGGGGTTTTGAATTCAATTTTTGTGAAAATCTAATGATTTACTAATGGGCTACTATGATTTGCGAATTACATCATATTTTCTGAATTTTGATAAGATTTTACAACTATTCTCGATTATAAAATTATTGATTTCAATTTCTACTCAATTAAGCCTAATTATGCATGACCTATAATGAATCGATTTATGATCTATACTTCAAATGTTGATATTTAAAAACCCAGCATGATATATGATTTGAAATATGAATTTATTCAAATACCCAACATGATTTGATGATTTACAATTTATATGCATGATCTTCAAGTATGCGTGAGTCTTATGATTTATCAACTATTGATGATGAAAAGCATGTTTTTAAGTTACCCATATTTATAAGCATGTGTTTGAATGAATTTCATATTGTAAAGCATGGTAAAGTATTGGGCAATGCCCACATGTTGAAGAATGATTTACGGTTTATGAAATGGATCTCATTATTTATCAATTTATGATGTTGGCCAACTAAAGGGCCTTTCATTGTTAGCTAATCATGTATTAATGAGGATCAATGAATGATGAATATTTATTTTAGCCATGAATCTTAATGAATGATATTATTGATTTACATATGAGCCTAATATGCATATTTTTGGGAGCCGTGTCTAGCACCGAGCAACCCGGGGTTCAAAGGACTACGCCGGTGTCTCATAACCACGTGCCACCATGGGTTTATAATGATACATTACAATGATAATGATCCCCTATTTCGTGATATCACATAATGCACGTCCCTCTCTTGGCAAGCCAGGGGCGACTCTGCCCACTTGAGTGAGATAGTTGGGGCATCATGAAAGGCTCTACCATGATGGTGTCGGTTATGATGAGTCCTCCCATTGTTCTTCATGTTTTATGCATTGTTATGTTTATGTTATTGGATCAAGTAATGATTCAATAAAGTTTCCTCATGATTATGAAAATGAATGGTTTACGAATGATTTGAAAACCTTGAGCCTTACGTTATGTCACGATATTTATGATGTGAGCTTAATGTCCTACTCTTATGATGTTTTATGAGTTTCATGTATTTTAAATGTACGTTTTATTTACCTTGCATACTCAGTACATTCCACGTACTGACCGTATACTTTCTATGTTGTATCGTTTTATGATACAAGACTTGGCTCTCAGGCTCATCCTCATCCTTAGTCCATCCCAGAGTTCATTTTCAGCTTTGTTGGTGAGTCCTCATGTTTTGAGGGACGTTTGATTAAGCATGTACGATGTTCTATGTTTCAGTATTTGGCCGAGTTAGTTGGGGGTGTTTCCATCAACCCATCTTACATGTTAGAGGCTTTCAGACAGTATGTAGTTCTCAGTTTATGTATATGTCTAGTACTTCTGAATGTTTTGATATGTCATGTTATGTTTACGTTTTTTCTATTCCTTGTGTTCAGTCTTCCATTTAAAGTGAATGAAGTTAAATATGCTTATGTCATGGGTTGACTTGGGGCCTTTCGATGTTCTTTGTCCCCTATTACAATCCGGGTCTATGTTCGAGTCGTGACAAACTTGGTATCAGAGCCATAGGTTTGATGTGTCCTAGGATGTCTGAAATCTGCGTTAAGTAGAGTTTTTTCATGGGTGTGAAGCGCGCCACACTTATGAAGAAGAGGCTACGAGACGTTTAGGGAATGCTCCCTTCTTTCATGATCCATGTCATGCGAGGAAAAGTCTTTCTATCCTTCTAATTTTAGCTATTCGCGATTGCAGAATCATGGCCCCTAGAAGAATGAATGGAAGGAGGAATGGAAATGGTGAAGGCCACGGAGATGGCAACGATCATAGGCATCATCAAGCCCCACCTATTCAGGAGCCCCAGGCACCAGAGCCAGTTTCCCACACGGAGTTTCAGGCGGCTATCTAGATGTTGGCGCAGGCCTTGACCGCTCAGGTCAACCAGCAAGATTTTGCACATATACCATAGAATGGCAATGCGAAAGCTGCCCGGATTAGAGATTACTTGAGGACGAACCCTCGGAAGTTCCTTGGGTCCAAAGTGGATGAGGACCCACATGAGTTTATTGACGAGATTGTGAAGATCACCCAGGTTATGGGGCGGAATAGGGTTGAATGTGTAGAGTTGTCCTCGTATCAGCTGAAAGGGGTTGCATATATCTAGTTCAGGCAATGGAGGGACACTAGGGCCATCGAAGCAGGGCCAGTTACTTGGGAGAAGTTTCACACGGCATTCCTAGATCGGTTCTTTCCTCGGTAGATGAGGGAGTTAAAGGTAGCAAAATTTGTGAATTTGAAGCAGGGGAGGATGACGGTACAGGAGTATTCTCTCGAGTTCACTTGCTTGTCAAAATATGCCCTAGAGTTAGTGGTTGATCAGAGGGCGAGGGTGAGCCGATTCGTTCATGGTGCAGTGGGTTATTTGGACAAAGACTGCAGGACTGCCATGCTTCATCAGGATATGGGCTTTCCTCGTATAGTGTGGTACGCCCAGCAGATGGAGGTGGATCATGTGAGGGAGAGGGAGGCAAAGAGGGCTCGAATAGATAGCCATGGGCTTACTTATCAGAGATTCGGCAGTGGTCACCGCCCTCAGTTTCAGCAGAGGTCACTAGTTCCAGCACCATCATCAGCTAGTGTTCTATCCCAACCCAAGGGTGATTAGAAGAGAAGGGCTTCAGGATTGAGGGACCAGAGGGACACACAGGTGGAGTGTACCTCCCTAGTCTGCAGAAAGTGCGGAAAAATCCATGTCGGGGAGTGTTTGCTTGGCTCAGATATTTGCTTTGGGTGTGGCAGGTCCAGCCATATGCGCCGAGCGTGTCCATTTGCTAGAAAGGATGGTGATAGAGGTTGTGAAGAAACCACCAAAACAGCAGTAGCTCTAGCATGTTCAGCTCCGCAGGGAGCATCTTCTAGTGGGGATGGCGGACAACGCCAAAACAGATTCTATGCCCTCGCCTCACGTTAGGAGCAGGAGACTTCACCGGATGTGGTCACTGGTATGTTACAAGTTTTCCATATTGATGTTTATTCTTTGCTAGATTTGGGGGATACCTTGTTGTTTGTGACTCCTTATATTGCTAGTAGCTTTGGAGTTAGTCCCAAGACTCTGTCAGAACCATTTTCAGTTTCTACTCCTATTGGTGATTCGATTATAGCTAGGCAGGTGTATAGAGGATGCCCGGTCGCTATATTGCAGAAAGTCACCTTTGTAGACCTTTTAGAGTTAGCCATGACTGACTTTGATATTATTCTTGGAATGGATTAGTTGTATGTGTGTTATGCTTCGGTAAATTGTAGAACCCATGCAGTGGAATTCCGTTTTTCGAGTGAGTCAGTCTTGGAGTGGAAAGGTAGTTCGGCAGTACCGGTAGGTTGTTTCATTTCCTATCTTAAGGCCAGAAAGATGATTTCTAAGGGTTGCATGTATCATCTAGTTAGGGTTAAGGATGTTGAATCCGAGACCTAGACTATCCAGTCAGTTCCGGTGGTGCGTGAGTATCCAGAGGTCTTTCTCGATGATTTGCCAAGTGTTCCTCCCGAGCAGGAGATTGATTTTGGTATTGAAATTCTACCCGACACATAGCCTATATCTATCCCTCCTTACAGGATGGCTCCAGCTTAGCTAAAGGAATTGAAGGATCAGTTGAAGGACCTTCTAGATAAGGGCTTCATTAGATCGAGCATGTCTCCATGGGGTGCACCAGTGTTATTATTCTGAAAGAAGGATGGTTCGCTTCGGATGTGCATTGACTATCGGCGATTGAACAAGGTCACCATCAAGAATAGGCACCCTTTTCCCAGGATCAATGATTTTTTTGACCAGCTTCAGGGTACCAAGTTTTTCTCAAATATAGATCTTAGGTCCGAGTATCATCAGCTCAGGGTTCGGGAGGGTGATATTACGAAGACAGCCTTCAGGACGCAGTATGGTCATTATGAGTTTGTAGTTATGTCTTTTGGACTAACAAATGCTCCTACAGCTTTTATGGACCTGATGAATAGGGTGTTCAAGCCATATTTGGATATATTCGTGATCGTGTTCATCGATCACATCCTCATATACTCTCAGAGCGAGGAGGAACATGTCACTCATTTGAGAATAGTGCTTCAGACCCTTAAAGATCGCCAGTTGTATGCCAAGTTCAGCAAGTGCAAGTTTTGGTTGAACTCGGTAGCATTTTTGGGTCACGTGGTGTAAAGCGAAGGCATAAAAGTGGATTCCAGAAAATCGAGGCAGTGAAGAATTGGCCTAGACTGGTGAACCCTTCGAATATTCAGAGTTTCTTGGGTTTAGATGGATATTACCGAAGATTTGTTGAAGGTTTTTCATCCATTGTGGTGCCTTTGACCAAGTTGACTTAGAAGAAGGTGAAGTTCTAGTGGTCGGAGGCTTGTGATAAGAGCTTCCAAGAGTTGAAGACTCAACTTACTACCGCATCGGTGTTGACCCGACCCGAGGGTACGAATGGTTTCATAGTGTATTTTGATGCTTCGAGGATTGGACTCGGTTTTGTACTGAAGCAGTGAGGGAAGGTGATAGCATATGCCTCTAGACAGTTAAAGATCCATGAGAAGAATTACTCGACCCATGATTTGGAGTTGGCCGCAATGGTATTCGCTTTGAAGTTATGGCGAAACTACTTGTATGGGGTCCATGTGGATGTGTTTGCGGACCACAAGAGCTTACAATATGTGTTCGCACAGAAGGTCCTCAATCTACAACAAAGGAGGTGGTTAGAGCTACTCAAAAACTATGATATGAGTGTTCTTTACCATCCGGGTAAGGCTAATGTGGTGGCAGAAAAACTTAGTAGACTCTCGTTGGAGAGTGTGTCCCATGTGGAAGAAGGAAAGAAAGAGATGGTGAAAGATGTGCATCGTCTCGCAAGGTTAGGAGTTAGGTTGGTTGACTCCATCGATGGCGGTGTTGTTGTTCAAAGAGGATCCAAATCGTACTTGGTGACTGATGTGAAGGATATACAAGATGAGGACCCGATTTTGATAAGGTTGAAGGATGCTGTTCAAAGTCAAAAGGTGGAGGTCTTCTCCTGTCACGACCCGAACGTATACCCGGATCGTAGACACGGGAAAGGGACCCCGAGGGACCCAAAGTCGACCCATGGCTCATGCATACAACAACTAATCTCATTCAAATAAGCGGAACAATAATCATAAGACTATAGAGAGAACGTAATCATAACTAGCATCAAGAAATACCAACATTTACACAGCTGAATACTACATACTTGTCCGAAAGCCTCTATACAAAAGATGGGTTGATGGGACAACACCCCCAACTAACCCAACCAAGACTGAACGTAACCAAAATGAAAGTCTGTAAAACAGCCCTTGGAACATGAGGACTCACCAATAAGCTGAAAGCGTAAGCTAAGATAACTAAGGATGAGGGTGAGCCTGAGATCCGGACCCTTTATCATGAAACGATACAACATAGAGAGTATGTGGTCAGTACGTGGAATGTACTGAGTATCCAAATTAGTAAAATGGACATTTTAAAAGCGAAGTAAGCTCATAAGCAGACATAAGAGAAGGACATCATGCTTGCATCAAAATTCTTCACAATAAAACATAAGGCTCAATACTTTTAAATCGTTCATAATCATTCATTATCATAAGCGTAAATAACTTTATCATAATATAACTTGAGCCAATAACATAATTATAACAATGCATAAAACATGTGTAACAATGGGAGGACTCTTCATAACTGACACCATCATGGTAGAGCCTTTAATGAGGCCCCACTGTCTCGCTCAAGTGGGCAGAGCCGACCCTGGCTTGCCAGGCGAGGGTCGTGCATAAGGCGTGATATCACATTTGAGGGGATCATTATCATAATATCATAACATTTACAACCAACGCTGGCACGTGGTTATGAGACACCAACGTACTCCTTTGAATGCTGGGTTGCTCGATGCTAGACACGACTCCCAAAAACATGCATATAGGCTCATACATAAATCATTAACATCATGCATAAAAATTCATTGGCTATGATATATCATTTATCATCATTGATCCCCTTTAAAACATGCTTAGCCAAGAATCAAGGCCCCTTTTTATCGGCCAACATCATAAATCGATAAATCATAAAATTCGTTTTATAAATCATAAATCATTCGTCGTCATATGGGAATTGCCCAATACTTCATCATACTCAATTTCTTTCAAAATGTGTTCATAAACATGGGTAACTTGGATTCATGCATTTCCATAATCAATAAATTTAAAATAATAAATATTCATCATAAATCATAATTCCTATGAACTTTCATAAATGGGCAATTTAGATTTTAAAAAGACTGAAACATGAATTAAGGAAAATAATAGTATAACCTGCCCTTCATGCACAATTCCATAAGAAAAAAACTCAATTAAAACATACCCATAAGGAGAAATCACATTGACATACTTTGGGTAAAACCCCGTGGAATTTGAGTAGGAGAATTCATGACTTTAATCAAAATTGGGCATGGGTGCGGAAGAATTTCACCCATTTTAAAACCCTACATACCTGGGAATGGATGAACTTAAAGCTCCTTGAACACCCACAAAGAAATTGAAGAAAAATTTGGGGAAGAAGGCCTTGAATCTCCCAAAACCTCTCTAGAATCCTTGCATGAGAATGGGCATAACCAAAACGACGTAGTTTAGGGGCTAAAAACGAGGAAAGGGAGAAAATACCCTTAAAATGATTTCCCTAAAATTTGGCCCGAACAAACCAACGACCGACACAACGGGTTGTAGCATCATACCACGACTCATGGTATCGAGTCGTCGGGTCCACTACCTCATGACATGTCTCAAATCCTTCCCACGACACGATAGAATGAGTCGTTACAACAAACCACGGGTCATTGAATCGACCGTCGTCAGCCCCTTGACCAAATCTGACCTCTCTTTCCACGAGCCTCACCACGACTCGTTGTGCCTTCCAAGGAGTCATAGTTTCCATTCATTGAATGTACTAGAAACTTCAACCAACAAACAACGACCTGAAATAACATGTCGTTGTCTCTCACCACGGATCATGGGATGGCCTGTTGCTTCCTTCTCATCCTAAGTTCAGTCCTTCTAACGACTGGTAACAACGAGGCATTACACCGTCCGTTGTCACCACTACTTCCATGACTTCCCCAAACCACGACTGTATATGAAGACCCGTGTTATCCTACCACGAGTCATAAGGTCGTCCGTTCTATGATATTTTTGCCAGTTTTCTGCACTTTTCAATTTTAGACTCCCGAGTCTATTCTTAGCCCTTTTTGGGTATTATATCTCCCAAGAGGGAGATGGTGTGCTTCGGTACCACGGTCGCCTATGTGTTCCAGATGTTGATGATTTGAGGAGCTGGATATTGCATGAGGCCCATGGATCCAGGTATTCCATCCATCCAGGTTCCACCAAGATGTATCGTGATTTATGAGAAATCTATTGGTGGGATAACATCAGGAAGAATATTGCAGAATTCGTAGCCAGGTGCCCGAACTGTCATCAAGTAAAGGTTGAGCATCAAAGGTCGGGAGGAGTACTTTAGGATATCAGCATTCCTACTTGGAAGTGGGAATAAATTAACATAGATTTCATAAAAGGGCTACCTCGTACTCGGCATCAATATGATTCCATTTGGGTTGTGGTAGACAGGTTAACCAAGGCTGCATATTTTCTACTGATGAAAACCATGGATTCAACGGAGAATTATGCCAAACTGTATATCCGGGAGCTGGTTCAATTTCATGGAGTTCCCTTGTCCATTATTTAAGGCCGAGGTACTCAATTTACCTCCCAGTTTTGGCGGTCTTTTTAGAAAGGGCTTGGGACTCAAGTTAAGCTCAGCCAACACTTCATTAGCAGACGAATGGTCAAGCGGAGCGGACAATCTAGACTCTCGAGGAAATGTTGAGAGCATGTGTGATGGACTTCAAAGGTAGTTGGGATGATCACTTGCCCCTGATCGAGTTCTCTTACAATAACAACTATCACTCTAGGATTCAGATGGCACCGTTCGAGGCTCTTAATGGGCAGAGGTATAGATCGCCCATCGGATGGTTTGAGGTTTGTGAGGCAGCTATGATAGAGCCAAATTCAGTTCATGAGGATATGGTGAAGGTTTCATTGATGAGGGAGAGGCTGAAAACCGCTCAGAGTCGTCAAAAGTCCTATGCGGATGTGAGGAGGAGAGAGTTTGAGTTCGAGGTGGACGATTGAGTGTTTCTAAAGGTATCTCCCATGAAGGGAATAATGCGGTTTGGGAAGAAAGGAAAACTCAATCCCCTCTATGTTGGTCCCTACTTGATTATGAGAAGAGTTGGTAAGGTGGCGTATGAGTTGGAACTATCCTCAGAGTTATCTTCCGTACATCCTGTGTTTCATGTATCGCTTTTGAAGAAATGTTTGGGAGATCCAGCTCTAGTAGTCCCGGTGGACAACATTGGTGTAAAAGATAGCCTTAGGTATGAGGAGGTTTCGGTGGAAATATTAGATCGTCAGGTTCAGAAGCTAAGGAACAAGGAAGTAGCTTCAGTTAAAGTATTGTGGAGAAATCAGCATGTCGAATGAGCTACGTGGGAACCGAAGAGGATATAATGGCTAAATACCACACTTATTCTCTATCAGCTCAGCTCCGACTTAAGGTATCAGTTTTGGCCCTATATCTCTAAGTTTTCATGTTCAAATCACGTGTTCAAGTTTCTTTTATGTGTATGGAGGTGTATGTGAAGTATGAAATCAGTTCAACTATGTGGTATGAATTGGAGGTAGTCGTTCCGTTAAATTTCGGGTTAAATGATTAGTATTGGGGTGTAATGATTACATGTCTTTGTATTTCTGCTTGTTTCCAACATTCAAGGATGAATGTTTCCAAGGGGGAGATATTGTAATACCCCGAAAGTGCCTAAGATTAGACTCGGGATCGAAATTGGAAGTTGGTTGAAAAACCGGGAAAAAGTCACAGGATGGGTGATGTAACGACTCATGGTTGGAAACCACGGGTCGTTGTTAGCTTTCGTAGGAGGAATTTGTTACACCCCGTAAATTCTTGATATGTATTCTGGATATGTAGATGGCCTATTCACATGTTGGTTAAGAGTTTTAGAATGCCATACATGCTAGGAAAAGAACCAGGAAGACTGGACGAAATATTTGGTCGAACCACTACGGGAGAAGCCGGGGCAGAACCCCTCCGTGATGGCAGCATGCCACAGAGGGAGGCCTCCATGGTGGCGTGCTCGAGGCCCTGTCTGTGCCAATTATATAAACCCTCATTTCATTTTTTAGGATAATTATCATAATTATCCAGTGAACAAACAGAAACAGAGAGACGAAGTAATTTGATGAAATTTCTTCCTGTTTACGCTATTAAACGCGGTCCAAACTCGAATTAATCTGTGGTAGTGAAGTATTAAGCTGCCGGAGCACTCAATGAGTTAGTTTGCGAAATTCGGCCGGAGAATCATCGCAATTACCGGAGCTAAGGTAAGTAGAATTGCTCCAAATTAGTGTCAATATACTCCTAGAACTAAAGTAAGCATTTCTCCCTGTTGAACTTGAAAACAGTAGTTTTCGACCATTCTTGATGTCGCCTGGGCTATATATATATATTAAAAGTGATATCTTCTTCTAGAATTAGTATATTTAAGTTATTGATATATATATATTGATGCAGTTGGGAGAAACAGCGGAAATACTGACCGAGCTACGCTAATCGGGAAATCAAAAGCGAAGGTATGTAAAGCTAGTTTCACGATAGCAATCCCAGTATAGTAAACAAAGCAATGTCTAGGAAGAAGGAACCTAGAAGTCGAGAATTGAGTCCAAGATGAATTCAGCAGGCATGTTTTATATTAATGTTGTATTCAGAATAAAGTTAGTAAAACAATATCAGACAGTCAGACAATATTTCAGATACAGTATAGCTCAGTATGTGAATTTATTTTAATGCAGAAAAGAGTTCGAATAAAGATCAGAATACGATAGTATTTTCAGATCGAACATGCTGCTATACGTGATTATTGTTTGTTGAGACCTGTTTGTGCTATGAGGGCACCCTTAGAGCTTCCTTGCCGCCCCAGGACAGCCGTGTCGACTCGCCCGCTAGAGGGTGAGGATACGTCACCCAAGGAGGGTATGCCGTCCTCAGTAGGATGAAGATGGGATGCAGCATTCCCCACATCGGGGGCTGGGATCGCCGATAGTGGAATATAGCTACCCTGTCGAGCGCTTGCGCCCAAGGGGTAGATTACAGATACAGATACAAATACATATTATAATTTGCAGTTACAGTGAGTCCTCCAAACTCAGATACAGTTATAGTCAGCGGCCTAGAGAGCCCAAGATGCATACCTAGGGGGCCTGTGGAGGCTCGTAGTTAGCAGGGCGAGTGGAGTGATTTACTTGAGCTGGCTTTGACCTCGGGTTAGGGTATATAGATTAAGTGTTGGTTGGCACCTTCCGGCTTATGGGGGATGGTATAGGTCCTTGTATGTTATATATGTGTATACATGTTACTTATTACCCGATAGATAGCAGGACGCCACGGCTGACATGTATGCTTCACCTTACCTTCGCACACATGTTTATTTCAGACCCCGCTAGCCCGTGACAGTTTCAGATACTCCTCTGCTATTCAGAACTACTAGTATTATTGCCTTATATTCAGTTATGCTCAGTTTGGTTTGCTTTTCATACTCGGTACCAGGGTACCGACGCCCATTTGGGGCGCTCGCATTACTTTCCCCGCAGTATTCACAGACGAGGAACCGTTACCTCGTAATTCCGTCCCTAGCACATTGAGTCATCAGCTCCTGTCATCTATGCCAGTCAGCTAGAGGTTTATTTCTGGTTCTTTTGTTGTACAGTATGTGTAGGTCGGGGCCCCGTCCGACCATCTTATCAGTATTCTTAGAGGTTCTTGGCAGATCAGTGGTATTCCCCTCGTGGGTTAGTATTACCGGTTGTGTGAGGCCGCATGTCTTAGCTTGTTTACGATGGCCATGTGGGGCCTTATATAGTTGGTAGTGGTGGCCTTTCGGTCACGTAGCAGTCTAGCTCCTGTTTACTCCGACTTGGAAGTAACTAAACAGTATGGTGGCCTTGTCGGCCTGCATAGGTTCCCTTATGTTAATGGAAGTTCTGGTTAGCTATTGTGGTTGTATACAGGTGGGCTATAGGCTCCAGCCGGCCGTGGGCTATATTTACAGCCGCTATATAGCCCGTTGATTCCGTGAATCAGAGTTAGAGCCAGCCAGGCACCAGAAGTGCTTAGGCTTAGTAGTCTAGCAGTTCAGGTCCTAGTAGGGCACTGTGTGCCAGTCATACCCCAAGGCGGCGTGACAAACTTGGCACGTAGCAGTCGTATCCCAGGGAGTCTGCAAGTCGTGCAGAGTCTTGCTCTATGGATGTGTTGTGCACCACATACTATAGGCAGGAGGCTACAAGGCATAATAGGATGGTTACTCTTTCTTCATATTCAGTCGTGCCATAGAGCAGTGTCAAAGATAGGTTGAGTTCTAAAACTTATCATACTCTTTGTTTACATATTAAAATGGCATACCAGGGACACCCTGCCACGGCAGGAGACTGATACCGCAGCAGGTGAAGGCACTAGCAGGATGCCTAATGCTACTTAGAATCAGCCCGATCTAAGGGCGATACAGAGGCATCATCACAGCCTTCTCAAAGAGCCCCCACCTCACCAGAGGCATTCGTAATCTACACCGCCTCCGATAGCTCCTGCATCCTGCCCATCCAACCAGGAAATTCTGAAGTGCAGTAGTTATGTTGGCACAAAGTGATGGCCACTCAGCGCCAGTCATTGCCACTCGTAACAGTAGAGCCATCAGTTGGATCTGGCGCTCTGAGGGTCAGGGAATCTTTGGCATTAGGTTCCCTACGCTCACTGTGGTACAGATCAAATAGAGGACCCCCAGGATTTCCTGGATTAGATGCATAGAATCTTCCAGGTCATGCATGTAACACCTACAAAATCAGTTGAGTTAGCAGTATTTCGGTTGCGAGACAATGCTGTGTTGTGGCATGAGAGCTGGGAAAGGTCTCGAGGAGGGATGTTTCCCTCTGACCTGGTCCAATTTCTTAGAGGCCTTTCTAGATCGTTATTTTCATGGAGATCCGGCAGGCCCGGATGGACTAGTTCTTGCACTGAAGCAGGAGGCGAGGAGCATACAAGAATATGCCCTACAGTTTGATTCCTTAGCCCGCAATGTCTACTCTTTATGGACACCATGCCAACCAGAGTCCACCGGTTTATTATGGGTCTTAACCCAAAATACATTGAGGCATGCATGACAAATACATCAAGTGGGAAGATATGACATTG
Source organism: Datura stramonium (assembly GCA_018107945.1). NCBI lineage: Eukaryota > Viridiplantae > Streptophyta > Magnoliopsida > Solanales > Solanaceae > Datura > Datura stramonium. Next base: position 95,443 of record JACEIK010004628.1, on the reverse strand, counting down.
CCCGGGTGCAGGCCTTTTGCCCAAACTATTGGAGGGCTTTAGACAGCGGCAACAGGACAGTAGACGTATAATCAGAGCAGCTCCAAGAGGGGTTCGATCACATGAAATACAGAGGGAGACTTAGAGAGGACCCAGCCCCTATGTCGACAGCCCCCAGACCCCCACCTCCATCACAGCAGCAGAGAGGGTAGATTTGTTCGCCGAGGACCGTTAGAGTCGGGTGGCGCTTCGAACGAGATTCACCAGCAGAGAAGGGAAGAGCATAGGAAGATACACAACTCCCTACCTTGCCCTATTTGCAGCCGACCCCACACTGGAGCTTGCAGATATGGCTCCACAAGGTGTTATATATGCGAGTAGGAGGGTCACATGATGAAAGATTGTCCAGCCAGAGGACAAGGTAGCCGAGATAGCTAGGATAGGGCATCAGCAGGGCCGCGAGCTCCAGCAGCCTCTGCAGGCGTGAGTCTCAGTTCAGCGGTGTAGAGGCCGAGGTAGATCAGAGCTGAATAGTTCTGCACAGACCCAAGCCGTACCTATGCACAACCAGGGAGGCACTCAGAGGCGTCTCTTTAGATGTGGTAACAGGTATGATGACTTATTTGCCAAACCAGTTTATGTATTGATTGATCCAGATCTACTTTAGTCCTACGTTACCCCATTTGTAGCTGAAGTATAGTGTTGCAACCAGAATTGCTTCAGCAGTCCTTTTCAGTATCTACACATCGGTGACTCCATTATGTTTTGCACAGGATATATCGAGGGTGTACAGTAGAGGTTGCTGATCGCTTAATAATAAAGAGATTTGGTAGAACTAGAGATGATTGATTTCATGCCATTAAGGGTATGGATTGGTTGGTTATTATGCCAACGTAGAATGTTGGACCAAGACAGTCCGACTTTCCTAGGGAGGCAGTATGAGAGTGGAAGGGGCAGCACAGCTACAGCCAAAGTTGCAGTTTATTGCATCTCAAGCGAGGAAGGATAGCTATGGGATGCATTTACCACCTAGTCAGAGTCCAGGATGTTCGCAGAGCCTCCGACTCTCCAGTCTATTCCAGTGGTTAATGAATTCCCTGACGTATTTCCAGATGAGCAACCTATATTCCCTAGAAAGAGAAATAGATTTTGCAATCGATTTGCTACCAGGCACTCAACCCATATCAATTCCTCCGTATCGTATGGCTCCTGATGAACTCAGAGAGTTAAAGGAGCAGCTGAAAGATCTGTTAGATAAGGGCTTTATCAGGCCGAGTACTTCACCTTGGGGTGCGCCAGTTCTATTTGTTAGAAAGAAGGGATGGCTCGCTCCGCATGTGTATAGATTACCAGCAGTTGAATAAGGTTACAGTTAAGAATAAGTATCCGCTTCCCAAAATTGATGTTTTGTTTGACCAGTTACAGGGGGCCAGATATTTCTCCTAGATTGACTTACGGTCTGGATACCATCATGTTCGAGTCCGTGAAAGAGACATTCTAAGACAACCTTTAGCACAACATTCCACCCTCGTACAGATGGACAGGTTGAATGCACTATTCAGACGCTCGAGGACATTCTACGAGCGTGTGTGTTAGATTTTGGAGGTAGCTGGGACGAGCATTTGTCGTTAATTGAGTTTGCTTATAATAATATCTATCACTCCAAATTATCCATGGCGCCCTTTGATGCATTTTATGGGCGAAATGCATCGCCGGTTGGCTGGTTTGAAGTGGGAGAGTCAGTATTAATTGGGCCAGACATCATTCAACAGTCAGAGGAAAAGGTGAAGCTTATCAGAGAATGCCTACTGACTGCACAGAGCCACCAGAAATCGTATGCTGATGTGCGGCGCAGAGGCCTGGAATTTGATGTGAATGACTGGGTATTTCTGAAAGTATCTCCGATGAAAGGGGTGATGAGATACGGCAAGAAAGGTAAGCTCACGTCCGAGATTTGTTGGGCCTTATCAGATTCGTCAGAACAGCTGAGTGGCATATGAGTTGAACTTGCCTCTAGAGTTAGAACTGCCTATCCGGTCTTCACGTATCTATGCTGAGGAAATGCATAGGAGACCCATACAGAGCAGTCTCAGTCCAAGATATCTAGGTTACGGAAGAGCTGGCCTATAAAGAGGTTCCAGTAGCTATCTTAGACAGGCAGATTCGTAGATTGAGAACCAAAGATATTGCGTCTGTCAAAGTACTGTGGCGTAACTGGAATCGAGAGGAGATGACTTGGGAGGCGGAAGAAGATAAGAAAGCCAGATATCCTCACTTATTCCAAGCATAGCCAGCCAAGAGGTATGTTAGTATTGTTATCTTATGTAATGCCTTATAGTATATATATATAAGTGAAATGATCGATCTTAATCAAGCCATGTGAGTACTATAGTATTGTGTGGAGTACCTGTTTTGGACTTTTCTGCATTTCAGGTTTTTGGGATAGTCCATGTTATAGGGGAAACTCTATTGAAATTTTTCTAGAAATAAGTTGAGTAAGTTGAGAAGTCCAAGAGATAGAAGTTTACATTCGAGGACGAATGTTCTTAAGGGGAGAGAATGTTACACCCGTAAAATTCCCAACACATAGATGGCCTATTCGCACTATTGGTTAAGTATTTCTGAGTGCCACACGTGCTAGAAAAAGGCCCGGGAAAAGATCGATAAGAAATCCGTCGAACCATCGCGGAAGGAGCGACAGAGCCCTCCGCGATGGCAACATGTCATTGCAGGGGGAGCCTCCATGTTGGCCTGTGACACATTGGCCTTGTCCAGGCTCACAAGTATAGAGCCTCCACTTCGGTTTATTTCATTAATACATCAAAAATTTCCAAAGAAGTCATGAAACAGGGGGTATGAAGGATTTTGATAATTATCATTCGATTACGCCATCAAACGCTGTCCAAATTCAAATTAACCTCTGGTATTGAGGTATGTAGCAGTATATATACATCTCTACGGATTTAGTTTTGGTGAAATTCTGGCCGGCAAATCGTCGTGCTACCGGGCTAAGGTAAATGGAATTGCTCTAAATTATTGTCAATATACTCCTAGCCTTAAAGTGAATATTTCTCCCTTTTGGACTTTCGAGAAATAGCAAAGTTAATCGCTTGATGTTTTTCAAAGTTTGCGCTATAAATATATCGAAAGGGATGTTTTTCTTCCTCCAGAATATTGGTGTATTTAGTTCTAATTGACATATATGAATGCAGTTGGAGAAATGAGCTGGAGCACTTTGACTGAGCTTCGTCCGTTAGTCGGATAACTCCGAGGCTATGTATGTAAAGCCAGTTTCTTCGCAAGTTAGCAATTTTAGCCTATTATAATTCAGATAGTATTTTTCTGTTTAAACATGCTTGCTATATATGTGATTATTGATTGTTGGGACTTGATTGTGTCGTGAGGGCACCCTTTTATGTCTCGCCTCTAGTTGGGAACACGCCCACCGAGTGGTGGGCATGGGGTTACCCAAGGAGTGGTAGCTGCCATCCTGCAGTAGGACGAAGACGGACGGCGCTCTATCGTGCTGATCGCGACAGTCAGCATGGTCACCTTATTGTAAGGCATGCACCAGGGAATAGATTTCAGATACAGTTACAGCTAGTGATGAGAGCACAGAGTCTTCCGGACTAATGGACAAAGCTTATTTAATGAGGCCATAGCCTGAGCCGGAGACCTGTGGGGCCGGCAGAGCTCGTAGTTAGTAGATGAGTGGAGTGACTTTATTTTGGATGGTTTTACCCGGTAGGGGTATATAGATTGTTTGATTGGTTGGCACCATCCGGGCTTATCGGCGGTTGGTATTGGTTCTTGCTTGCTATATGTATTTATATGTTATATATAAGCTATTAGACAAAGAAAATCTCCACGTCGACAGTACGCTCCTGCCCTATCGATAGTACAGAAAAGTCTTGATTCAGCTTATATCAGCTCTGGCTAAGTGATTTGAAGCTTATTTCCTGCTATTCAAAGTTTCTGAGTTGTGTTGTTTATATTCAGATGTGGCCATTGTTTTGCATACTGGTAACTAAGATACCAACAACTGCTGTGCTGCATTACTGGCCTGCAGGTACTCATAGACGAGGAGGCGATCCCTCGCATTCTAGCCAGTTCATAGATTCATCAGCTCCTGTCATCCGGAGCTTGATATTCAGAGGTGTAGTTCATTTTCTTTTGTTATACAAGATGGGTAGGTCTGTGGTCTCCGTCCCGACCACTTAATCAGTACTCATAGAGGCTTGCAGATTGTATAGCATGACTCTATGGTTATTGTGCTGGTTGTGTGAGGCTGTGCGTTTTGTTTAGTTGTTTAGCATTTCTGATTGTGTTGGCCGTGAAATACAAGTCTGATAGTAGTGGTGACCTTGGTTGTCACACGTAGTTATACAAGATTCTCTTGTTGAGTTACAGATGACTAGACAGCATGGTGGCCTTGTCGGCCCGCATAGGTTCCCCCTTTTGGGCGGTGTCTCTGGTTAGCTGAAATTATATACAGGTGGCTATAGGCCCAAGCCGGCCGGAGGCGTATTTACAAATGTTATATAGCCCGTTGCTCTTAAATTGAGATAGAGCTAGCCAGCACCAGATGTGCTTAGGCTCACTTGGAAGCTAGCAGTCCAGGTCCTACTAGGGCACCAGGCGCCAGTCATACCTTAAGGTGGGGCACATATTGTGTCGGATGCTGGTATACTGTGTGACACGCAGAAAATAGAATCAGTAAAAACATGTGGCCCACTACCACCTGACCGAAGTCTGCATTTTTTTGGGATTAGCAGGATACTATAGAAGATTTGTTGAGGGATTCTCCACCATAGCGGCACCTCTGACTAAGCTAACTCAGAAAGAAGTAAAGTTTCAGGACAGAGGCACGGAGCAGAGTTTCCGGTGGAATTGAAAGACAGACAACCTCGGCCTAGTGTTAGCATTGCCAGAAGGTACAGGGGTTATTTAGTGTATTGTGACGCATCGTGTCACGCCTCGCCTTGGGGGTATGACTGGCACCTGGTGTCCTAGTAGGACCTGGTCTGTTAACGGCAGAGCTTGAAGGCGCACTTATTACCGCTAGCTCTATCTCATTTTTTGGAAACAACGGATATATAACGGCTGTAATTACACAATCTCCGACCGACTGGGCCTATAGCCACCTGTGTATGTATAACAGCTAACCACAGAAACATACTCATAACAAGGAACCTATGTGGGCCTATTGCCACCATGTTGTCTAGTTATCTGTAACTCGACATCAAGAATATCGATAACTACGTGACCGACAAGGTCACCACAATATCGTACCATGGGCCCCACACGGCCAACATAAATAGAAATGCTAAACAACTATAACAAAATGCACGGCCTCACACGACCGACTCAACTGACCACAGGGAGATAAATATAAACAATCTGCAAGCCTCTATGAGTACTGATATAATGGTCGGGACAGCCCCAGCCTACCCATACCGTACAACAAAGAAAATGGACCACATCTGAAAATCGTGCCTGATGACAGATGATGACTTTATGCTGGCTGGAATCACGAGGGATCGCCTCCTCGTCTATGAGTACCTGCAGGCAGTAATGTAAGCGCCCAATGGGCTCAGTACCACTGGTACTAAGTATGCAAGCAACTGAATACAATTAACATAACTAGCAAATTTCCGAATAGCAGAGATAACCGAATCAGAGAACTGGAGCATGAACTGAATCAGGTTTTCTGCGGTTGTGATAGGGCAGGAGCGTACCTGCAGACGCGGTGGCCTGCTGTCTATTAACTGATATATAACACATAAATACATATATATGTAGCAAGAAAGAGCCAATACCAACCCCCATAAGCCGGATGGCGCCAAGCAAGCAAACAATCTATATACCCCTACCCGAGTCAAAACCTACCAAAAATAAGTCACTCCACTCATCTGCTAAATACGAGCACCTCTGCCGGCCCCCTGGGTCTCCGGCTCAGGCCATAGCCTCCGATATAAATAATCGTGTCTGAGTCTGGAGGACTCCGTGGGCCGCATCTGTAACTGTAACCTGAATCTCGCCTGGCGCTAGCGCACAACAGGCTTTCTGTACCGTAATGCTGGGATCACCCTGATATGGGGAAAGCTTCATCCCATCTTCGTCCAAACTGGGACGGCATGCCACTCCTTGAGTGACGTAAATCCACCCTCTCAGTGGGCGACACGATTACAACCCAGGGGCGGCGAGGACAAAAGGGTGCCCTCACGACACAACCAAGTCTCAACAAACAATAAGCACATACATAGCAAGCATGTTTAAACCGAAAATACTATCTCGAATTTGATTTCTTATTCTGATCTCTTTCTGTGTTATACTGATTCTCATACTGCTTTTATACTGAATCTGTGATCTTTATCTAGCTGCATGGTTAATCTGTAGCCAAGATTATCTGTCTGTATGGCTATTCTGTATCCAAGATACTATTTGGTTCGAATGGCTAATCAGAGCTGTGGATACTATCTGTCTATCGGATTTTACTTTACTAGCTAATATTCTGGAATATCTATCATATTAATTCAAACATGCTTGTTAATCACATATTGAGCTATACCGAGTCCGGAATGCTAACTCGCCATTTGGCGATGCTTTACTAACTTTCGACCGAGTACGACATAAAAACGCAAACCAGACTTATTGAACTTGCACAATACTCAATATTCAACTCCGGGAGTTCTATTACGGAGTTCACTATTTTATACTAGGCTAAATTTATTAACTTGTTGAAGAAACTGGCTTCACATACCTTAACCTCGGGTTATCCACTATCGGACGGCTTAGTCAAGACTCCAGCTATTTCTCCCAACCGCATTCACATATATGTCAATTAGGACTAAATACACCAATATTCTAAAAGATAACGTCACTTTCGATATATTTGATAGCCCAAACTTAGGCTTATCGAAAACGGTCAAAAAACTCTTGCTATTTAAAGTCCAGAAGGGAGAAGCATTCACTTTAAGGCTAGGGAGCACATTGACACTAATTTGGAGCAATTCCACTTACCTTAGTCCGGTAGTTCGACGATTTGTCGGCCGAATTTCTCGAAAATAAATCCGTAGGAATGCTCCCTGCCGCTAAATACTGCATTCGAGGTTAATTTGGATTTATTATTTTAAAGCTTCAGCTATGTTTTACTTAGAATATTAGTGTATTAATTTCTAATGTTTAGAATTTTAAAATTAAAATGTTTTAATGAGTTAAAATCAAATTGGGGCTTTATATACTTGTGCCTGGTCAAGGCCAATGATCAGGGGAATATTTATATGCCAAATCATTACTCAAATGCATCACTTTCGCCTTGTTTATCCAACAATGTGTGTATATTCTCATGTAAATTGTGGTGGAAAGTGATTTTATACTAACCAACATGATTAGCCGTTGTTTTGTAGGTTTTGATGATTTTTGAGGAGCTACTCCATGAGTTGGTGAAGTAGAGGCTTGGAGACGGGAATAAACACGCAAACGGCGGCAAGAGGAGGCTCCAAAACAAATTTCACTCCGCGCGTCAACGTGCCACGGGCAAAAGTGTGCTGCCCAAGACAGCCCCCGCCGCGCTGGCAACGTGCCACGGAAGGTTGGCCCGCGACCAAGGGTGTGTGCAACGTGCCGCCCCAGCAGTGTGCCACGCCGCCACCGGCAGGGTGCTGTCAGCTACTTTCTACATTTCCGTATGTCTCATGTTAGGCTTGCCACGAGGCAATTGCACTCCAGGACACGTTGCTTGTTATTCCGGGAACAATTCTACTATTATAAATAGCACACTTAGGTTTATTTCTTTTCACACATTCTGACTTGGTAGAGCAAGAACGTGGTTACAGGCAGTGGAGAGGACGTAAAAATTTTAGGCTTTTCTCTTATCCCTTTCTTCTTTCTTTCAATTGTTTGTAATGATTTATCTATTTAACCATGTCTTCAATCCACAAATCAGTGGCTAAATCCCTTTCTTATTATATATAACTATTGTATTGAAATGTAATTGTTGATTATCTGGTTGTTTCATCTTTCTTCTATGGTTGTTCTATTTAATTCTTGTCTACTACGTTAATATCTGGCCAATGTTAATGTAATCCAAAAGTCCGGTTTCACTTAGAGGGCAAGAAATTGGAAAGTTGTGAATTAATAGGATATGATCTTTTCTTTGTTTGGGAAAATTGGGAATTGATTTACCTTCAGGATAGAAATATACCTGAAAGTCGTATTTATGTAAGTGTAATATTTTATATGGCTAGAACATGAATTCTCTTCTATCACGTAAATGTAGGTGGAAGGTTCATGACTTGGCTAAGCTAAACATGAGAGTTTTAGTCCATAGTGTTCCACTAGCAACTGAGAAAAAAGATAAACCATATATATCGATAATTGATTTCTTTACATGTTCGTTTTAGCCTCAGCATGCTCACATTCGTAGTTCAGACTCAATTGTTTAAATATCTTACTTTAGTATAAAACTAGTTTCCAAAATATAAAAACATTTTCTTTTACACTGTTGTCTTCATTATTAAGTTATATAAATTAACACTCGTAAAGGTTTTACCCCGTAGTCAAGTCCCTGTGGGTTCTACATTCCGGTTCTGCAAAAGGGCCACTATACTTGTACAACCCCGCATACTTGCGGCTCATCGTACCAACGCAATACGGAGCCAACGCGGAGGCTCCACCTCCGTGACTGGGCTGGTACTGCGGAGGGCCACAGCTCCTGACTCCCTTCGCGATGGTTCGACAGGTTTCTCGTCCGATCTTTTCCCGGCTCTTTTCTAGCATGTATGGCTTTCAAATACTCTTAACCAACACGCGAATAGGCCATCTATGTGTTGGGAATTTTACGGTGTGTAATATTCTCTCCCCTTAAGAACATTCGTCCTCGAATGTAAACTCTATCTAGAGGACTTCTCAACTAACTCAACTGTTTTGTAATTTCGCCAGAGTTTCTGTGGCTATGGACTATCCCAAACCCAAATGCAGAAAAGTCCAATACAGGTACTCCACATAATACTATCATATTCACATAACAGATTAAGATCGATCTTCTCATTGATACATATATTGTAAGCACTGCATAAGTAACAATACTAGCATACTTGTCGCCCATCTAGGTTTCTGAAACAAAGGAGGATATCTGGTTTTCATATCTTCCGCCTACCAAGTCATTCTTCTCGCCCTTCGTTACGCCACAAGACTTCTTGACACGCAATATCTTGGTCCTCAATCTACATGATCTGTCTGTCTAGATAGCTACTGGAACCTCTTCATATGCCAACTCTTTTGTAACCTGGATATCCTGACTGGGATTGCTCTAGATGGGTCTCGTATGCATTTCCTCAAAGATAGATACATGAAAGATTGGATGAACGGATTCTAACTCTGGAGGCAAGTTCAACTCATATGTCACTCGGCCTATTCTTCGACGAATCTGATAAGGCCCAAAAATCTTAGACTGAGCTTACCTTTGCCGAATCTCATCACCTTTCATCGGAGACACTTTCAGGAGTACCCAGTCATTACATCAAACTCAGTCTCGCGCCGCACATCCGTATATGATTTCTCTGGGCGGCTCTTGCAACAGTAGGCGTTATCTGATAAGTTTAACTTTCTGACTGTTGAATAATATTCTGGGTCAATCAACGCTGATTCTCTTACTTCAAACCAGCCAACCGACGATCTGCATTTCTCGCCCGTATATGCCTCGAAGGGTGCCATCTGGATAGCTTCAGTGATAGCGTTATTATAAGCAAATTCAATTAACGGCAAATTTCTCATCCTAGCTACTCCAAAATTCAGCACACGCTCGCAGCAGTTCCGAGCCGTCTGAATAGTGCGTTCAGCCTGTATCTGTCTTGAGGGTGGAATGCTGTGTTTCAAACTAATCTGTGTACACGTGACTGAAACGACTGCCAAAATCTAGTTGTAAACTATGCTCCTCTGTCTGAAATAATAGATACTGGCACTCCGTAATCTAACGGTTTCAGATATACACCATAATCTTTCGGCCGAGTAAGGAAGTTTTCACTGGCATGAGCTGATTTTGTTAATCACAACTGGTCATCCATAGAATCGGCTCCCAATGTTTGGTATGGGGTAATCCCGCCACAAAATCCATATTCACTGCCTCCATCAAGAGAGGCACAACTATATCCTGGAGTTAGTTCGGTTTCCTGGTGTTCTGCTTTACCTGTTGGCAGTTAGGACACTGGGGCTACAAATTCGGTAATTCTCTTTTTCATACCTGGCCACCAGTAGTTCTCTTGATATCATTGTACATTTTCATTGCGCCGGGTGAAAGAGAATAGCGCGGGCGTAATGTACCTCGTTTATAATCTGCTGGCGGAGCCCTGAAATACCTGGGAATAGAGGTGTTTTACATAATAGCACTTCGTCCTCAGTTATCTGAAAATCTGGCGCTTTACCTTGCTGAATTCTGTCCTTAAGCTGGATCAAGTCAGGATCTTCATATTGCCGTTCTTTTACTTCCACAACTAATGATGACACGGAGGTGTTCTGAATTACCAATCTGTTGTCCTCTTTTCTGCTAAGCACGAACGGCCAGGCTGGCTAAATGATGTATCTCCTTGACCAACTCCCGCTGCTCTGCTGGTAAATACACCAAACTTCCCATATTTATGGTTGTGCTTTGTACTCATTGCCTCTTCTTGACCGACAAGATAGTCATATTTAGAGAACTTGGCATATAATTGGCTGTCATACTGGCTTATTATGCCGGGAAAAACCGACAGGTAATCCACTGGTATAGTTATAGCTTATCTGGCCTTTTGGCCGCGTGCTAAGGCTATTTAACGTCAGATAACCTGAACGACCGTCTATGCACCTTTCTTTGTGCCTTTATCTAATCAGGAGGATCCTGATAATGACTGCGATCTCTAATAATCTGGCTGCAGTAACCTGGAGTAATCGAATAGCTGGGTTGAATGACCTCAATGACAGTAGTCTAACAATGCCCTAAATGTCCTTACTCGAGCATCTGTAGCTCATGCATAACTGCGGAGTTGTGGGCATCTAACTGCTTTGTTATTCTACTTTGAACAACTGTAAAGCTGGGCTCAATCGGACCTTCTCCCAGGCGATTAATCTCTGATCTTCACGGAGTCTACCGATCTCTTCGTCTTAGTAAACATTGTGCCAGCAGAATACTACCAATTTCTTGCGCCTTGTGCTTATCCACCTAGATTTATACTACTGTTCTGTGAAATTCTCGGTCTTATGAGCCTATTCCGTAAAGACTGGTCTTCTGCTGGTGGGGCTCTATATTTGAGTATCTTACGAGAACCGGCTGAAGTACCAGTTTGTCACTGACTACTGATGTGGACCTCTTTCTTGGGGTGCCCACGGGTTTATCTAATTGGGGTTTGGCTGGCTGACTTGCGGGTGTTCCACATAATAACTGCTAGGTTGACTAAGGCCGACTCTCACCTACAAGGTTGGGAAAATGATGTATGACCGCTAACATACCGGAAAATAATTCTGGTATTACTAACCTTTGACGTATGCCTATTCGGTTCTAATTCTGGTTCTGGCGCATGCGATACTGTTACTGATCTCTAGGGATGCTTCCTGCTAATACAGGCGCCAGCTGGTCGTTGGACCATCTAACCGTGCCCTTACTAACCACCTCGATTCGTGCTACTATCTCTTGTGTTTCTGGAAGCCTAGATCATAACAAACATATAAGTCCATTAACTCAATAACTGAGAACTGAGAAAGTTTCTATGGCTTTATACTTGAATCACACTTACATACCCTCTTGACGAGGGGTCCCCGCCGTACGATCTGTATACTTCCTAGCACCAATCGGAATCTGTGTGATTGTAACCCCTATTGGCAACTATTCATAGCATATCTGTCATCTGTACATATATATCAATAACTACGTACACTATATGCTGAATTCTGTAGTGATACGTAATCTCTAACATACTTTGCTGAACTTCATACGGTACATGATATACTTTCTACGGTCTAATAATACTTTCTCGCCCCTCTCGTTATCATTTCATTGGACTTTATCCCATACTGGAATTAACAAACATATATACTTTTTAGTTATGGTCTGCTGTTAGAATTTTGCCACTCTTACAAAATGGGGTCAATATCCGAACCTTGTGGCCTACTTGGGGTTATATTGAGAGCCCACACGTCTGCTGGGCCTTATCTCTAGGCCACACTAGATTAGAGTCATATTTCCAGAGTTTCTTAACTTCTCCATAGGCGGACATACCGCGGCATTCTGAACCACAATCTTACTATCTCTTAACCGTCAACCGAGGATTAGTTCTTAATACACAATATTCTATCAATTTGGGGGTGATTCTAATTTTCCCACAAAATCTGATATTCCCGCTTCTTCCCTTATCTTGCTTAGGCTGAGTCGGGTTCGAGGTACCTGCCTTACATTGCTAATAAGGTTACTGGTCAAGTCTCAGCCATACTTCTTTCTGACTTGCAGTCAGGCCCATCTGATCTGCATGATTCTCCTACCTTTCGGTATTACAACCGAAATCATAACTATTATCTTGCAGGTGTGTCTTGCTGTTTGTTAGCGTATATGGCTGGACTTGGCCTTTTTCTCCCGACTTAACTTGACTATTACTGGGCGTTTATCACTGACAGGTCATTTACACCCGTTTCGAGTAAGCTTAGCAGTCTTACCTGCTCTTCTGGCTTATTATCATGAGGGTCTGCACAACTTATGTAATCATGGGGGCTTTTGCGCTTCCTAACACTTTCTGAATCAACAATCCGTCTTACTTACTACTCAACCTTACCTCAATTCTTATGCCCCTTTACTGTACTGGAATCAAAATCAAGAGGAGGGAATAGCCTTTTTCTTGCACAAAACGGAAACATGGAAATGTACCACATCTGGAAAAAATGGATATGGGAAACTCTGTATTTCCCTCTCTTCTCTCACACTTATCTGACAAACCCGATATTGCCCATTATCTTAATCCTCCCATCTTTATATATCTAACAAATAAGTCAACTCATATGTACGTTATGCTTATAACTTCCTACTCTGAGATTATCAACGTATACTGGAAATGCATCGATTAGCACCACGCTGGAGTCTCTTGGTACCTCCTGCTGCTGTAATTACCTTGTAATCCGCTGGTGCCCTCTTCGCCGCTATACCCAATCTTCCGCCCGTGATAGGGTATTGCTGATCTGTCTTTGTATCTGTAACCAAAGAATATGGTAAGTTTTTAGGACTCAACCCTATGCTGTACTGCCTATAGCAATGACGAATGAGAAAGAAGAATAATTATCCTATCATGCTCGTGCAGCCTCCCCGCCTATATGTGGTGCACAACACATCCATAGACAAGACTCTACTTAGCATGGCTTGCAGACTCCCTTGTCAATGACCTGCTCTGATACCAAGTTTGTCACGCCCTGCCTTGGGGGGTATGACTGGCCCCGGTGCCCTAGTAGGACCTGGACTCAAGTTAACTGGTGAGCCTAGGCGCATCTGGTGCTGGCTAGCTCTATCTCTGATTTCTGGAAACAACGTTATATAACGGCTGTAATTACAGCCTGACCGATCGGGCCTTATAGCCACCTGTGTATGTATAACAGCTAACCAGAAACATACTCATAACAAGGAACCTATGCGGGCCGACAAGGCCACCATGCTGTCTTAGTTATCTGTGGTAACTCGACATCAAGAATACTGATAACTACGTGACCGACAAGGTCACCACTACTATCAGACTATGGCCCCACACGGCCAACATAAATAGAAATGCTAAACAACTATAACAAAATGCACGGCTCACACGACCTGGCCAATCGAATTACAGGAGATAAATATAAACACCCAAAGCCTCTATGAGTACTAATATAATGGCCGGACAGGGCCCCGGCCTACCCATACTCAGCACAAAGAAAAATGAACTACACTCCTGAAAATTAGGCTCCGGATGACAGGAGCCGAGGACTCATATAGCTGGCTGAATCAATGGTGGACCGCCTCCTCGTCTATGAGTACCGCAGTAAGTAATGTAGCGGCCCAGTGGGCGTCAGTACCACTGGTACTGAGTATGCAAAGCAACTGAATACAATTAACATAACTAGCAATTCTGAATAGCAGAGATAACTGAATCGTAAGAACTGATATGAACTCAATCGCTTTCGTGCTGTGATAGGGCAGGGTGGAGGTACCTATAGACGCGGCGGCCTGCTGTCTATTAACTAATATATAGCACATAAATACATATATATGTAGCAAGCAAGAGCCAATACCAACCCCATAAGCCGGATGGCGCCAAGAAAGCAAACAATCTATATACCCCTACCCGGGTAAAAACCACCCAAAAATAAGTCACTCCACTCATCCGCTAACTACAGAGCACCTGTGCCGGCCCCTGGTCTCCGGCTCGGGCCATAGCCTCCGATATAATAACTGTGTCTGAGTCCAGAGGACTCCTATACTGTATCTGTTACTGTAACTGAATCTGAATCTCTTCCCTGGACGCTAGCGCACAACAGAGCTTTCTCAGATCAGAATGTCGGGACGTACTGACATGGGGAAAGCTTCATCCCATCTTCGTCCAAACTGGGGATGACATGCCACTTGAGTGACGTAAACCCACCTCTCAGTGGGCGATACGATTAACCCAGGGGCGGCGAGGACGCTCAAAAGGGGTGCCCTCAACAATCAAGTTTCAACAAACAATAAGCACATATAGCAAGCATGTTAAACTCGAAAATACTATCTGAATTCTGATTTCTTAATCTGATCTCTTTCTGTGTTTTTTTGATTCTCATACTGTTTTTTTATACTGAATCTGTGATCTTTATCTAACTGCATGGCTAATCTGTAGCCAAGATATCTGTCTGTATGGCTATTCATAGCCAAGATATCCGTCTAATGGCTAATCTGTAGCCAAAAAGTTACTATCTGTCTATCTGATTTTACTTTATTAACTTGTATTCTGATTATAAGTCATATTATTCTAAAAACATGCTTATAACTACAAACTCAGGCTATACTGAGTCTGGAATGCTAACTCGCCATTTGGCGCATGCTTTACTAACTTTCGACCTGAATACGATATAACAACGCCAGCCGTATATACTCGAACTTGCACAATACTCAATATTCAACTCCGGGAATTCTACTACGGAGTTTACTATGCTATACAAGGCTAAAACTACTAACTTGCCAAAGAAACTAGCTTAAATACCTTAACTCGGGTTATCCAACCAATTTGACGAAGCTCGGTCAGTACTCCACCTATTTCTCCCAACTCGCATTCACATATATGTCAATTAGAACTAAATACACCAATATTCTAAAAGAAAACGTCACTTTCGATATATTTATAGCCCAAACTTTGGCTTTTATCAAAAGACGGTCAAAAACTTACTATTTTTGAAAAGTCCAGAAGGAAGAAATATTCACTTTTATAAGGCTAGGGAGCACATTGACACTAATTTGGAGCAATTCCACTTTTTACCCTAGTCTGGCAGTAGCACACGATTTGTCGGCCGAATTTCGCACAAAAACCGTAGGAATGCTTCCTGCTGCTAAACAATTCGGTATCTGGAGGTTAATTTGGATTTGGACTACGTTTGACGGCGTTATCGGGTGAATATTGTCAATACCTTGCGTTCTCTCTCTATTCCTCTCAAGGGTTTCTGGAAATTATTTGATGATTTAATAAAATAAACTGGAAGTGGAGGATTACATAGTTGGGCCTGGACAGGGCCAACGTGTCACGGAGCCACGAGAGGCTCCACCTCTCCGTGACACGTTGCCATCGCGGAGGGGCTCTGCCCCGGCTCCTTCCGCGATGGTTCGACATATTTCTAGTCCGATCTTTACCTCGGTCTTTTCTAGCATGTATGGCTTTCAAATACTCTTCATCAACATGCAAATAGGCCATCTATGTTGGGAATCTTACGGGTGTAAAATATCTTCCTAAGAACATTCGTCCTCGAATGTACACTTCTATCTTTAGGACTTCTCAACTTACTCAACTTTATTTTTTAGGAAAATTTCAGCAGAGTTTCCCCTGTAATATGGACTATCCCAAAACCTGAAATGCAGAAAGTCCAATACAGGTACTCCACACAATACTATAGTATTCACATGACAGACTGAGATCAATCATTTCACTTACATATAAACTATAAGGCACTTCATAAGTAACAATACTAACATAAATTGCCGCCTGCCTAGGTTTGAAATAAATGAGGATATCTGGTTTTCATATCTTCCTCCACCTCCCAAGTCATCTCTCTTGGTTCCTGTTACGCCACAGCATTTTTGACAGACGCAATATCCTTCTTGGTTCTCAATCTACGGATCTGTCTGTCTAGGATATTGATCGCGGCAAAATAACATGTCCAAGTGATACTTTATAACTTAAATTAGTCTTGTTTATCTAAGTTATTGCATACATTTTCATGTAATTTTATATAAATGAGAAGAAATATTAACCAACATGATTAGTCCATATTTTTGAAGGAAATAATTCATTGGAGGACCCAATCTATGATTTGGTGAACTTGAGGAATGATATCGGGAGCCAAATACAAAGTTGGAATAAATTGGGCGATTTCCAGAGGGCTTCCGCGATGCCTCCGTGACACGTTAGCAGTGCTCCGCGATGCCTCCATGACACGTTGGGAGTGCTCGGTGATCTGGGGCATATTTATATGCCCAATTGATACTCAAATGCATCGCTTTTGCCTTGTTTATCCAACAATGTGTGTACATTCGCATGTAAATTATAGGGAAGTGTGAATTTATACTAACCAACATGATTAGCATTGTTTTGCAGGAAAACATACTTTTTATGGAGCTAAGATGTTTGTTGGAGGAATCGGAGAAGGACTCGGAACGAGCAAGGAAGGTGGAGAAGCAAGGAATTTAAGGGCTCGCATGGAGCCGCGGACATCGCTGCCATCGCGGACGCATTCAGGCCCGGGAGATATAAATTCAAGAAATTCCAGAGAGGGTCCGCGATCGAGCCGTGGCACGTTGAATTAATCTTCCCTGCATCTTGACATTTCAGTGAAGGTCCGCATTTTCACCGTGGTCGCTGGGCATGCCCGCCATGCCGTGGCCACGTTGGGAGCAATTACCTGGGCGGATGAAAGCTCACCAGCACCGTGTCACGGAGGCAGTGCTCCGCGATGCACTCCGTGACACGTTGCTTGTTATTCCGGAAAAATTATCCCTAGTATAAATAGAACACTTAGGTTCATTTTTAATTATTCTGACTTGGTGGAGCAAGAACGTGGGTTATAGGCAGTTGAGAGGACGAAAATTCTTAGGGTTTTCTCTATCCCTTTCTTCTTCCTTTCAATTGTTTTGCATGATTTACACTCATTTAACGATGTTCAATCCACAAAATGAGTGGCTAATTCCTTCTTCTTGCTGAGGTTATGAACCATTGTATGAAATGTAATTGTTGATTTATTTTATTGTTTCATCTTTTCTTCTATGGTTGTTCTATTTAATTTTTGTTCTTACTGCATTAATATCTGGCCACGTTAACAAATCCAAAAAGTTCGGTTTCACCCGAGAGGGCAAGAAACTGGAAAGTTGTGAATTAATAGATATGATCTTTCTTAGTTTGGAACAGGTGAATTGATTTACCTTCAGGATAGAAATATACCTGAAAGTCGTATTAGTCAAGTGTGGAATCGATTTTGTATGGTAGGAACAGAATTTCTTCTTATCACAGAAATGTAGGTGGAAGGTTCATGATTCTTAAGTTGCTAGCCACGAGAGTTTTAATCATAGGCATAAGTTCCGACTAGCAACCGGAGAAAAGATAAACCACGTAGATCGATGATTAATTTCTTTACATGTTCATTTTAGCCTCAGCATGCTCACATTCATAGTTCAGACTCAACTGTATAAATATCCTACTTTAGTATAAAAATAGTTTCCAAAATATAAAAACTTTTCTTTACACCGTTGTCTTCATTATTAGAGTTATAGTAAATTAACACTCAAGAAGGTTTTACCCTGTAGTCCAGTCCCTGTGGGTCGACATTCCGGTTCTTGCAGTGTCACTAAGTATTACTTGTACAACCCGTACACTTGCGTGCTCATCAAGTTTTGAGCCGCTGCTTCGGGACAGGCAATTGGTGAAATTTTTAATTTTTCTTAAAAGTGTTAGTTTGCTATTTCGGTATTTTATTGTTGACAACTTGGTCTTAGCCTGTATTTTGCCGATAACAAATTCTGTTGAACACCGCAAGAGACAAGATTTGGTGGATCCATCCTTAGAGCCGGAAAGACAATTCAATCGCCAACGGAGAGAAGCTCTCTTGAGAAAGAAAACTGCAATGTTCGCACAAACCATTATGGAGCAACTACAGAATCCACCCTTCACTCTGTGCGGCGTATTAAGTTCTGAGGAAATGGCAGCTAGGCCGGTTCACAATGTGGCAATCCCAGCCATAGTAAAATGTCACATCTAGCATTCGCAAACCTGAGCCAGAGGGAGGTTCGAGCTTAAACAGAACATGGTGCAATTGCTGCACACAAGCGGGCAGTTCACAGGTCACCCTCACGAGGATCCACAACAACATCTTCAAAATTTTTTGGAGATAAGTTTACATCCCCGCTGGAGTGTCAACAGACTATGTCAGGCTTACACTGTTCCCATTTTCACTTTTGGGAGTAGAGAAGCTACAAGAGGTGGCTGAAAGCTGAGCCACCAAACTCTATAACCACATGGGATGATCTTGCAAAGAAGCTCTTGATCCGATTCTTTCCTTCCGGTAAAACAGCAAGACTTAGAAGTCACCTAAGTTTCAAAACAAAAAGAAGGAGAGAATTTGTACTGCTTGGGAGAGATTCAAATCGTGTTGCGGGACTGTCCTCATCACCACCAATCCAATGATGTGCTGGTGCACACTTTTATAGAATGTTTGGAACCCCACACAAAAAATTTGCTAGATTCAAAATGGGGACAAGCATTAGAAAAGACTTATGAGGAGCTTTATACTTTACTTAATCGTATTTCGCAAGGAAATCCAAAGTGGAATGCGGACTCTTCAAGGGGAGGAGCAAGGAAAGCAGCTGGAGTCTTGGAAGTGGATGGGCTTACAGCCATCGCTGCACAGATAGCTGCCTTGCAGAATCAATCGACCCACTGGCAACATGAGCTTGAGCCGCCTCAAGCCCCAGTAAATGCAGTGCAGCAGATTGGTGTGGTGGTATGGAAGCAATGAACACTCAACTGAGTGTTGTGGAGAAAATCCAGACTCGGTGAACTTTGTCGGTAATGCACAAAGGAACAATCACCAAGAGTATGGGAACAGCTACAACTCTAACTGGAGGAATCATCCGAATTTCTCTTGGGGTAGCAACAACCATCGTGTGGGACAGAGTTGGAGTCAGGGTATGCAGAGGAATCAAGGAGGGCCACAGAACTATCGGGCACAGTATAGAAACAACAATGCCCCTCCTCCACCACCATCACCCAGCGTTGAGGAGATGTTCAAGACATTGATAGCTAGCCAAGCTCAAGTGCAGGCTGACTACGTAAAATTGGCAGCCGAGGCCGGGAATAATCACTAGCTACCAAGGCGCTGGAGTATCATTTTGGGCAGTTTGCTGGAGCCCAGAACACCAGGCCTAGAGGAGGACTTCCAGCGACACAGACCCCAACCCCAAGCAGGTAAATGCAGTGACCATGAGGAGCAGTTAAGAAAGAAGGAGGTGGAACCAAAGACCACCTCAACAGCTGGGAGCAACAGAAGCGGAGAGAGGAGCAAAATGATGAGAGGGGGAAGCACAAGGATGCTGAATCAGAGAGACCTCCACCCCCATTCCCTCAACGATTAAAGAAGCACAAGGAGGAGGCGTGTTTCAAAAAGGTCATGGAGGTGCTTAAAACAAAAATAATAACTTACCTCTTGTTGATGTTTTGCAGGGAGGCCTAAGTACGCAAAGTACATAAAGGACATCGTGGCCAACAAAAGCAGGCTTACGGAGTATGCCATGGTGGCTCTTACGGAGGAGTGCACTTCCCGAATACAGAACCGATTGCCTACATTTAAGCCAAAGACCCCGGGAGCTTCACAATTTAATAATAACGGCAAAGTATCCGAGCTCGCGGATTATGTGATTTGGGAGCGAGCATTAACTTGATGCCGACTCGGTATTCAAGAAGTTGGGGCTTAGGAGCCCAGATCGCAACAGTGATCTGGCAAACATGGATCAGCTCTCCTTGGCAAGACCAGATGGTATTGTGGGAGGACATGTTAGTGCAAGCTCTACCCTAATCTTCCCGGTAGAGTTTGTTGTGTTGGATTTTAAGCCAGACGCTGAAGTCCCATTTATTTTGGGACGGCCTTTCTTGGCGACCGGGAAAGTGTTAATAGATGTAGCTGCAGGGCAGCTAACTATGCGAGCACATGACAAGGTGGAGGTGTCCGATGTGTACAAGGCCACCAAGCTCCCGGCCGTGTACGAGGAACTCTCAGTCATCAATGTGCTTGAGCAAGCGGATGTTGCTCAGGGTTTTGAGTCTCGGGAGTTAATGGGAAACCCCGACAAAGGTAAGCTTTTGGATGTGTGAGGACGTGTTCGGTGAGAAAACGTCCGTCACCCTAGGGGAGGAATGAGCTTGAACGATGTCGAGCCGAGCCTAAAACTGAGGTGCTGCACGGGAGGCAACCTGTAAATTGTTGTTTGTAAAATTGTACATAGAAAAAGGAAAAAAAATAAAAAAAGAGAAAAGAAAAAAAAATAAATACATATATATGTATGTATGTATAGGTGTGTAAATAGAAAAATAAAATATTATGTTCGTCAAACCTTGGAATTCTAACCTATTTCGTGTTGTAAGATATGTTACAGGTTGATCGGAGGAAAAATGCAAAGGAGTGCAAAGGAGAAAAACGAGGTAAGAAAAATTTTTAAGTGGCAAAACAGTGAGCCTGCGCGATGGGTTCGTGTCACGGAGGAGGGCCTCCGCGTTACCCTCCGTGACACGTTGAAGGCAAAAATCTGGAATTTTTACAAATTCCAGTATGCCTGAAAGTGATGTAGTTCCGTGTCACTGAGGATGCCCACGTTACCCTCCGTGACACATTGAAGTGTTAATCGCTGCCGGGTCACACCGGGTCACAAGCAATTCACACAAAATCGCACTTTTTAACCCCAAATCCCCTCATTTTTTCCTCATTTTCTCACATTCACCGCGACAAAGCTCCCAAAAATCCCCTCTCTCCCCAACGTGTCATTCTAGGTGTATATAATTTCGTCAAGTTTCCTTTGGTTCTTCAATTAAAAGCGTACGTTCATCACTTCTAGCTCAATTTTGTTCTAATTTCTTTTGATTTTTAGCATGAGGTATGAGTAAACCATAGCCTAGGTAGAAATGAATCTGAATTCATTCAAGTATTGTTAATTTATGTTCGTAATGTCCTTGTGATGGTATGAATCGATAAAAACATGTGCTTGATCGGAATTTGTGGAAAATTGGCATTAGGTTGGAATTGAAATATGAAATTTTGAAAACTTGTGAATTGTGAATTCTGTGGGTTGTGTATATGTTGGGTGAAATGAGTTGGTTGCATTATCTGTGTAATATGCGAAAGAAAATCGACGGATTTTCGGGAGTGGAATTGTGGTATGGCTGGGTGAAACGGTAGATAGCATAGGTTTGTATAATTGCATAGTTGTTGTGTTTTTTTCTTTTTTTTTATCTTTCATGTGCCAAGTGCAATGTGAGGAAATGTTATCGATGGTAAAGTGGATTAGCTGTACGAAGTCTGAGCAGTACATAGAGGTTATACTGTCGAATTCTGGGAATGCACGAGGCAATATTGTTTGTGTTTTTAGTTGTTCTAGTTTTTCTCATTTTTTGTAAATTAGAAACAAATATGATCTTGCCAAAATGCTTAAATGAGGGCTGAAGACTAAGTGTGGGGTGGCCGAGCCAAACCCAACCTTAGTCGAAGCTAATTTTAATTTGACTGACACTGGGACTGTCTGTTTTCTTTTGACAGAAACAATGGCAAAAGGCGGCAGGACAAGGCAGGGCGCATCTACATCAAGCGCCGGAAGGAAGCGGTTGAGACTGGGAGCAAGAGTCCCAAGAGCACCAGCGGTTCCACGGCCACCGCCGCCAATATGGAACCATATGGGTGACTAAGGAGGAATAAAGTGGTACACGAAGCACAAGGAGAACAAATACTTCCCTGAGGAGCATATTGCAAGGGACCCGCTGGCACAGGAGTTCCCCCGCATGGTACACCGGATTGACACCGCTCGGGCTGCGCTTCATTTTTGACGAGCCCAAGGAGTGCACCGCACTTGATTCGGGAATTCTATGCCAATTGGAACCCGACGCTCCGAGTCACACCATCAAGATAAGGGGCCAGATTGTCACACTTGAGCCTCACCACCTCAATGCTATACTAGGGCACAGAACACTGATGCCCACGCGTCTCCGGCAGCTGAATATCACTCCACCTATGCGGATATCAGACGCACATTGTGTGGAGCCCGGTCGACGGCACGCTGGAACAGGCATAAGGAGAGGGGCCATCATCAGACACTGCCCTATTCACAGATGGTAGGAAGCCAGGATCTGGTTAAAAATTGTTTGCTCCTGCTTGATTCCGGTGCACATGATGGATGTGACCCGGGCATCGTGTATGCCTGGTGTATGCCCTGATGAAAGAGCTGGAGATTAATGTAGGGGCGGTGATCATATCCGCCATGAAGAGAGCCCGGTTGCATCAAGTGCACAGGTACGGGTTTGGCGGGTTGCTGACTACGCTCCCGAGGGGCCTCGGAGGTAGAGGAAGAGGCCCTAGACTACATCCCGCAGATGGAGCGGCGTGCCATAGATGTCACAAAGACTAAGGCACCCGACACCACTCACGGGCCAGTTCTCACATTAGCCGAGCGACATGCTCGGGATGACCAGAATATGGCCCGCATGTTCGGGATGCAGATGTCTACTACGTTACAGGCGGGAGACCAGCAACGGAGGATGAGCTGTGGCAGCCGACTTAGATTACCCTTTGGTGAAAACGCCAGGGCACTATATCCGGTGGGCCCAGCTTTTTTGTGGAGCCCGTGGATGATGATGTCCTCACTGACGAGGAGACACGTCGCGAGGATTCCGATGTTGAGTCGGAGGAGGACAACGAGGGAGATTCAGACATGGGGGTGACGAGGCAGCACCTGATGAAGAAGTGGAGTACTTTGATTGATCAGGAGTTTCACCACCCACCTTCTGTTTTGAGGATTGTATGAACATCTGGGACAGTGTTCGATTTTCAGTGTGGGGTGGGGAGTAGTTAGGTGGTGCTGAGTTTTGTCTTGTCTTGTATATAATCGCATGTTCTGTTGCTGTGTTTAAAAAATTGTGACCCTCTTGTTTCTTATGTGTATGTTCGTTTTATAAATAAATAAAGAACATTCAATTATTAATAAATTAATCCTTTTAAAATTTATGAATTAATATAATTAAAAATTAATTATATATTTTTAAAATTTTCATAACTATTTTTACTTTTGGGTTTCTCGGAGTTTGTTTTCGGTTCTTTTGTCGAGAAGAGTCCCATTGAACTGAAGTCGTAAATAGTGACTGCTCCCTATGATGGATGGATGACAAATCGTCTTAAGGGAATGAAGTCGATAGGAGTAGTTATTTTAAATTTGGTGTGTTGGTTGTATCCCATGCATGTTGTTGTTTATGGCTACGAAATCTGGTTGCGTGTTGTACATAATATTTATACTGCGAAGATGATTCATTAGAAAGCATGCAGATTTTTGTACATATGTGAGACACGTAGGCCATAGAATTTGATCTGGTGTGATTGAGGCCTAATTTTGAATTCTTGTAATTAGCTGATTAAAGAGTCTGTGAAGATGTCTTGAGTTGAGCATGTGCATCGAGTGTATAGTGAGCTTTGGTTATTCCATGCTATTGTGAAGTGTCTAGAACTTGCCTGTTGTGTGTGTACGAAACGAAATGAAGGAAGTGTAGTGTAGGAAAGGATGTAGGCGTTTCTTGTTTAACCAAAAGTTTTTCTTGTTTTTCCTTTTCATATCCACCTTGAAGATTAAATCCTAGTTAGCCCATCGATCCTTTAGCCTATATTTTTTTCTTTGGCTTGAAAAGGGTGTGAAGTTTAACCCCTCTTTTCATTATCCGTAAACAACAATCAAGCTCTTAAGCGCTCAAGAAAAAAAAATATATAATTTTCCCACAGTGTAAAGGAGTGAAATGATGAAAAGAAAAGAAAGAGAGGAAAAAGAAAAGTGATGAAAGAAAGAAAAAGAGTCAAAGGTGTACTTGCCAGATTTAAAGGAAATAAAGTTGTAAAACTTATCTTTGTTTAGTTTGGTGTGTTAAAGAAGTGGTGACAAAATAAAGAAAGACTTCGAGAAAAGGAGGAGGAAGGAAGAAACTATGTCCAGAATGTGATGGGATGTATTGAAAAAAAGCGCTTAAGGATGCTAGTTGCTATTATTGGTTAGCCTTAGCATATGCCATAGTTCCATAGCTGACATTACAACCTCGTTAAGTCCTACGTGATCTACATCACGCGTCCTTATATTAGTGGAGTAATACACTAGAGGCAAGCCTATGGTTCATAACACGATGCATGTGAATTCTTTTGGGAGAGAGAGGAATTGTGTGTACATGCCCTCATGAAATAATTTATCTGGCGTGACGAAAAGAGGGGGAAATTCTCTTGGGTGATGTGAGGGCGCATGCTTGACGAAAGAATGAAATCAAAGCTGATATCTTGGTCAGCTAATTTGCATGAATATCGAGAGTCGATTCTTGGAGTCTAGGAGGCCTGATTTATTATGTCACTGTAATGATGATACTATGCATGTTTTCTTGATGATTTGAAGGTGAACATAATCGGTATAACCGTAGCTCGGATTGTTTAAGAGCCGAAGTAGCCATGATGGGATATCAATTTCATGAGGTGTAGGAGTATTGTTCGAGGACGAACAAGATTTTAAGTGTAAGAGGATCTGGGGCATATTTATATGCCCAATTGATAGTCAAATGCATCGCTTTTGCCTTGTTTATCCAACAATGTGTGTACATTCGCATGTAAATTGTAGGAAAGTGTGAATTTATACTAACCAACATGATTAGCGTTGTTTTGCAGGAAAAAACATACTTTATGGCTAAGATGTTTGTTGGGAGGAATCGGAGAAGGACTTGGGAACGAGCAAGGAAGAAGGTGGAGAAGCAAAGAATTTAAGGGCTCCGCGATGGAGCCGTGACACGCTGCCATCGCGGATGCATTCTGTCCGGGAGATAAAAATTCAAGAAATTCTAGAGAGGGTCCGCGATCGAGCCGTGGCACATTGGAATTACTTCAGATCTTGACATTCCAGTGAAGGTCCGCGTTTGCACTGTGGCACGCTGGGCATGCTCCATGTTGCATGCCGTGCCACGTTGGGAGCAATTACCTGGGCGGCCAACTTCCTTAAAGCTCTCTTAGCTTGCACACCGTGTCACAGCGGCAGTGCTCCGCGATGCACTCCATGACACGTTGCTTGTTATTCCGGGGAAAAAATTATCCTTAGTATAAATAGAACACTTAGGTTCATTTTTTAATTATTCCCGACTTGGTGGAGCAAGAACGTGTTACAGGCTGAGAGGACGAAAATTTGGTGGTTTTCTCTATCCCTTTCTTCTTTCTTTCAATTGTTTGTATGATTTACACTCATTTAACGATGTTCCTGAACTACAAATGAGTGGCTAATTTTCTTTGGAGGTTATGAACCGTTGTATTGAAATGTAATTGTTGATTATTTGGTTGTTTCATCTTTTCTTCTATGGTTGTTCTATTTAATTTTTGTTCTTACTGCATTAATATTCAATAATGTTAATGTAACTCAAAGTCCGATTTCACCCGAGAGGGCAAGAAACTAAGTTGCAACTAATATTATGATCTTTTTCTAGTTTGGGAAAATTGAGAATTGATTTACCTTCGTGATAGAAATATACCGAAAAGTCGATAATGTGTGGAATCGGTTTTGTATGGATAGAACATGAATTTCTTCTTATCACAGAAATGTAGGTGGAAGGTTCATGATTCTTAAGTTAAGCAAATACGAGAGTTTTGGATCCATAGGCATAAGTTCCGACTAGCAACCGGAGAAAGATAAACCACTTAGATCACATTTTCACTCCTTACATGTTCATTTTAGCCTCTGAGTATGTCATACATTCATAGTTCAGACTACTCTTGTATAATTATTCTACTTCTTATATAAAAATAGTTTATAAAATATTAAAACTTTCTTTACACTGTTGTTTTCATTATTAGAGTTATAGTATATTTAACATCGAGAAGGTTTTACCCTGTAGTCCAAATTCCCCGTGGGTCTGACATTCCGGTTCTTAAAAAGGGCCACTATATTACTTGTACAACCCGTACACTTGCGGCTCATCAAGCTTCCCGGGGACTGGCAATTGGTAAAAATTTTCTTAAGTGTTAGTTAACGAATTCTATACAAGCGTTGACAACGTTTCTTGATTTTATTTTTTAATATTTTTGATTGTTTTTGAATACCCTTCTTGACATGACATCGTGGAACACAAATGGTTTAAATGGTGAATACTCATATTTGACATACTTTCTTGAATTTCAGAGGACACCACTGGTGGCAACATTGTAACACATGCACATATGTGTAAGATGACCACAGTATGGTTGTCCGGAATGCATACTCCCTTCCGGGAGCCCCTACTATGATCCTTCGGTTTTTGATGAATATAGGCAGAAGAAATGAGGATTTGGGACGCCAAGACCGATTAGAAGACATGCTGGAAACAACCTCGTTGAGCAACCAGAAGCAATGAAGGAGGTAATGCAACATTGATAGTTCAGGAAGGAGAATGCAGAGGTTCAAAAAGGGTTTGAGCTTTAAATTCACGGAGACATTTGCTGAGGCTGAAGCTTGTGACAAAATTGCAGGTAACAGTTGTAGGCTATATATTCAAGAGGAACTACAAGAGGAAGAAAGGGTGAATTTTCAGACAGCTTCCTGACATTTAGAAACTTGAGCTCCCCGTTGATGAGCCTACAATTTTGCAGGGAAATTCGTTCAGGGGAGAAAAGATAGAGTATACCCCATTTGACACTACTAGAGAGATAGATGTTGATGCGGAGAAGAGGTATACAAGTAAGGGGGTCAATTGTGACAGTTTCAGAACCAAGGTGCATTGACTCATTTAGCACTTTTCTTGCCTTAAGTTTGGCTGACGCAGACATAGAAATAGAGTCTTCCAAGCTAGGAGAAATGTCAAGAGAGATCAAGTCCCATATATTCTGAAATTTGCTGAGCCTAATAGACAGAATGACTTCACTTACGTAAGGGCTAATAAACGTCAAAGGAGACATCTACTGCTTGGTCCTTACAATTCTTCACCACCACCCCGAGAGCATAAAAGAAAATTAGAGAAGAAATTAGGGTGAGATTCATATCCTCAAGGAGGAGGAAAAAGTGGTGAAACGTATGTCGTGCCGCGACGTAAAATTAGGCGCTGCTTGGGAGGAAAACCCGTGGGTACCACGTGTTCATTTTTAATTTTTGCATTTTTACTGGATTTTATTTATTTTTTCATCTTTTTTTTATTTTTGGTGGAAAGTTAAGCAATGATGGAGAGGGGAACTGAGTACTCCTCTTGAGGAGGAAGCAACAAGCATGGAAGAGAAAAGTGTGGGCCGGGAAACCCACCTCAAGTAAAGTGGAAGGAAACCATGTTGTTCGCTAGGCCTAAAGGCCTCAGGGAGTATTTCTCACCCTCTTAAATTGTTAACTTGATGCTATGAGGACATAGCAGATGCAAGTGTGGGTGAGGAAAATTTCATGAAATGTAAAAATTTCAAAAATTTTTCTGCTTAAATAAATTAAAGGTGAATGTACGTTGTGTGAAAAGATTGGAGAAAGTTGAAAAAAAAAAATTTTTAGTGAGTCAAGCATGAATTCATCCCCTGTTGGTTTTTCTTTTCGGCCTTTTCCGACGGGGTCTTTGAACCGAAAAAATAAAATTTTTTATTTTTTATTTTTATTTGTCTGTATATAATGTTTTAGCCGTAGTTAGGGACTGCTTCCGACGACGAATGGATGACGACCGTCTTGGAGGAAATTAGTCAATAGGTTTTTGGTTTTTGAAAAGAGCTAATGGATGCTTGATATTCTTATTATGTGCTATATATGATTGTAAGATGCAAGTATATGAAAGTTGAAGCATGCCAGTTTATAACTTTGTTTGAGACACTAGGCTCTTGATGAGCCCGCAAGGCGTGGCTACAGGCTAAGTAATATAGTGGCCCTTTTTAAGAACCGGAATGTCAACCCACAGTGGAATGGACTACAGTGGTAAAACCTTCTCGATGTTATTAATTAATGTAATACTTTTTTTTTCTTAAACTTAATTTAATTATAAAATTTTTTTATATTTTGTAAACTATTTTTATACTTTGTAAATTCAAGTTTGTTACTATCTGAATTCTGATTTCTTAATCTGATCTCTTTTCGTGTTATACCGATTCTCATACCGTTTTATATCGAATCTGTGACTTTATCTAGCTGCATATTAATCTGTAGCCAAGATACTATCTGTCTGTATGGCTATTCTGTAATTCAAGATACTATTTGTCTGAATGGCTAATTCAGCCAGATACTATCTGTCTATCTAATTTTACTTTACTAACTCTTATTCTGAATATCTGTCATATTAATCTAAAACATGCTTGAGCAATCATATTGGCTATACTAAGTCTGAATGCTAACTGCCATTTGGCGCATGCTTTACTAACTTTCGACTAGCACATATAACAATGCTAGCCAGATTTACTGAACTTGCACAACATTCGATATTCAACTCCGGGAATTTTATTTCAGAGTTTACTATGCTAAGGCTAAAGGCTAAAACTACTAACTTGCCGAAGAAACTGGCTTTACATACCTTAACCTCGGGTTATCCGACCATCGGACGAAGCTCGGTCAGTACTCCAACTATTTCTCCCAATCATCACAGAACAATTAGACTAAATGCTGTTCAATATTCCGAAGAAAACGTCACTTTCGATATATTTATAGCCCAAACTTTGGGCCATCGAAAGCATCGGTCAAAACTTGCTATTTCGGGAAAGTCCAGAAGGGAGAAATATTCACTTTTAAGGCTATAGACACATTGATACCTAATTTGGATAATTCCACTTACCTTAGTCCGGTAGCACGACGATTTGTCGGCCGAAGTTCGCAAACTAAATCCATAGGAATGCTCGCTGCTGCTAAATACCTCGGTATCTGAGGTTAATTTGGATTTGGACTACGTTTGATGACGTAATCGGGCGAATATTATCAATACCTGCGTTCTCTCTGTTCCTCTCGCAGTTTCTGGAAATTATTTGATGATTTAATAAAATAAACCGAAGTGGAGGCTTTATATATTGATTCGGACAGGCCAACGTGTCACGGAGCCAACGCGGAGGCTCCACCTCCGTGACACGCTGCCATCACGGAGGCCCTGCCCCGCTCTTTCTCTCTTCGCGATGGTTCGACAGGTTTCTCGTCCGATCTTTACCCGGGCCTTTTTCTAGCATGTATGGCTTTCAAATACTCTTCACCAACACACGAATAGTCCATCTATGTGTTGGGAATCTTACGGGTGTCACATGTCGTCATTAGTTGTGGAGGTAAAGGAACGGCAATATGAAGATCCTAACCTGGTTCAGCTTAAAGACAGAGTTCAATAAGGGAAAGCGCCTAGATTTTCATGTAACCGAGGATGAAGTGTTGCGATGTAAAGGCCGCCTTTGTGTTCCAGATACTTAGGGCTTCGCCAGTAGATTATGAGTGAGGTACATTACGCCCGCTATTCTCTCCACCCAAGCGCGATAAAGATGTACCACGATATCAAAGTGAAATCTACTGGTGGCCAGGTATGAAGAGGGGAAATAGCATAATTTGTGGCTCAGTGTCCTAACTTCCAACAAGTAAAAGCAGAACACCAGAAACCAGGTGGATTGGACTCAGGACATAGCTGTGCCACTTCTCGGGAAGTGGGAAGAAGTAAACATGGACTTTGTAGAAGGATTACCTCTATACTATAGACATGATTCAATTTGGGTAATTGTTGATAGACTGACGAAATCAATCCATTTCCTACCAGTAAAAGTTACTTTCTCTGCCGAAGATTACGCCAACTTGTATCTAAGAAATAGTTAGATTACACGGTGTTCCAGTATCTATTTTCTGACAGAGGAGCAATTTACAGCTAGATTTTTGGTAGTCATTTCAGAGAGGTCTGGGAATGCAGATTAATTTGAGCACAACATTCCACTCCTCGTACGGATGTGGATGGGCGGAACGCACTATCCAGACGCTCGAGGATATGCTACGGGCGTGTGATGGACTTTGGAGGTGGCTGGCACGAAGCATTTACCGCTGATTGAGTTTTCTTTAACAATAGTTATCACTCAACTATCCAGATGGCGCCTTTGAGGTGTTGTATGGGCGAAAATGTAGATCGCCTCGTTGGCTGGTTTGAAGAGGAGAGTCAGCGCTGATTGGGCCAGATATTATTCATCAGTCAGAGGAGAAGGTAAAGTTTATCAGAGAACGCCTACTGATGCACAGAGCCATAAATCGTATATTGATGTACGGCGCAGAAACTTGGAATTTAAATGTGAATGAATGGTATTGTTGAAAGTATCTCCAATGAAAGGGGTGGTGAGATTCGGAAAGAAAGGTAAACTCAGTTCGAGATTCGTTGGGCCTTATCAGATTCGGCGGATAGTAGGCCAAGTGGCATACGAGTTGAACTTGCCTCCGAATTAGAGTCACATTTATCCAAAGCTCACGTATCTATGCTAAGAAAGTACATACGAGACCCATCCCGAGTTGTCCCAGTCCAGATGTACAGTTTACGGAAGAGCTAGCCTCTGGCGAAGAGGTTCCAATATCCATATTAGGCAGACAGATTCGTAGATTGAGAACTAAAGATATTGCTTCGTCAAGGTATTGTGGCGTAATAAGAACCGAGATGACTTGGGAAGTAGAGGAAGACATGAAAGTCAGATATTCTCACTTATTCCAAGCCTAGTCAGCCAAGAGGTATGTTAGTATTGTTATCTTATGAAATGCCTTATATTATATGTATAAATGAGATAGTCGACTCTAGTCTTCATTTATTAGAATGCTGCAGTATTACAAAGGAGTACCTGTATTGGAATTTTCTGCATTTCAGGTTTTTGAGATAGTCCATATTACAGGGGGAAGCTCTGCCGAAATTTTTCTAAAAGGTTAGTCGGGGTAAGTTAAGATCTCTATGGTGAAATTTACATTCGAGGACGAAATGTTCTAAGGGGAGGATGTTACACCCTGTAAACTTCCAATATTTAGATGACCTATTCGCATGTTGGTTAAGAGTTTTAGAATGCCATACATGCTAGGAAAAGCTCCGGGAAGACTGAGACGAACATTTCACGAACCACCGCGTGGAGAAGCCGGGGCAGAACCCTCCGCGATGGCAGCGTGCCACAGGTGAGTGGCCTCCGTGATGGCGGCGTGTCACGAGGCCCTGTCCAGGCCCAACTATATAAAACCCTCACTTCATTTTTAGGATAATTATCGTAATTATCCAGTGAACAAACAAAAACAGAGAGGACGGCAATTTGATGAAATTTCTTCCGTTTACGCTATTAAACGCGTTCCAAACTCGAATTAATCTTGGGTAGTTAAGTATTAAGTTGCCGGGAGCATTTCACGGAGTTAGTTTCATGAAATCTCGCCGGAGAATCGTCGTCCCACTGAGCTAAGGTAAGTGGAATTGTCTATAAATTAGTGTCAATATACTCCTAGAACTAAAGTAAGCATTTCTCCTTCTGGACTTCTGAGAAATAGCGAAAGCTGACCGTTTTCGATAAGTCAAAGTTTGGGCTATATATATATATTGCATGATATCTTCTCTCAGAATATTAGTGTATTTAGTCCTAATTGATATTTATATAGATGCAGTTGGGAGAATAGCGGAAATATCGAATTCCAGCTACGCCAGCTAATCAGGAAATCAGAAGCGAAGGTATGTAAATCTAGTTCTTCGACAAGATAGCAATCCCAGTATAGTAAACAAAGTAAAGTCTAGAAGAGGGAACCTAGGAAGTCAGAATTGAGTCCAGTATGAATTCACCAGGCATGTTTTATATTAATTATTTGTATTCGGGACAGTTAGTAAAGCAATATCAGACAGTCAGATAATATTTCAGATACATTATAGCTCAGTATGAGAATCAGTTTAATGCAAAAAAGAGTTCAGAATAAGAGATCAGAATACTAATAGTATTTTCATATCGAACATTCTTGCTATACGTGATTATTGTTTGTTGAGACCTGTTTGTGCTATGAGGCAATCTCTTAGAGCTTCCTTCTTGCCGCCCCAGGGTTAATAGTTGTGCCGACTCGCCCGCCAGAGGGTAGGATACGTCACTCCAAGAGTGGCATGTCGTCCGTAGTAGACGAAGATGGGATGCAGCATTCCTTATATCAGGCTGATCAGCATAGCATTATAGCTTACCCTGTCGGGATGCCATGCGCTCAAGGGCAGATTACAGATGCAGATACAAATACAAATTATAGTTTACAGTTACAGGAGTCCTCTGAACTCAGATACAGTTATAGTCAGGGGCCCAGAGAGCCCAAGCTGCATACCCAGGGGGCCGGTGGAGGTGCTCGTAGTTAGTAGGCGTAGTGGAGTGATTTACTTTGGATGGTTTCTTGACCGGGTAGAGGTTATTAGATTGTGTGTTGGTTAGCACCTTCCGGATTAGGGGCTGGTATAGGTCCTTGTATGTTATATATATGTATACATGTTATTTATTAGCTGTAGATAGCAGGACGCCACATCGACAGGTATGCTTCTACCTACCTTCAGTACACATGCTTATTTTAGACCCCGCTAGCCCGACAGTTTCAGATACTTTCTCCTATTCAGAACTACTAGTATTATTGCTATATTCAGTTATGCTCAATTTGCTTTACATATCGGTACCAGTGGTACTGACGCCCATTTGGGGCGCTGCATTACTTGCCTGCAATTACAGACGAGAAGCCGATACCTCGTAATTCCACTGCACATTGAGTCATCAGCTCCTATCATCCAGAGCTATCAGCTTAGAGGTTTATTTCTGTTGTTTTGTTGTACAGTATGGGTAGGCGGGGGCCCTGTCCCGACCATCTTATCAGTATTCTTAGAGTTTGCAGATTGTGTATTCCCTGTGGTTCACACGTTGGTGAGGCCGTGTGTATGTTTAAGCTTGTTTATAATGGTCTTGTGGGGCCTTATACAGTTGGTAGTGGTGACCTTGTCGACACGTAGCAGTTTAGCTCCTATTTACTTGACTCAAAGTAAGTAGACAGCATGGTGGCCTTGTCGGCCCGAGGTTCCCTTATGTTAATGGAAGTTCGGGTTAGCTGCTAGGTTGCACAGGTGGCTATAGGCCTAGCTGGCCGGGGCTGTATTTATAGCCGTTTATATAGCCCGTTGATTCCGTGAATCAGAGTATAGAGCCAGCCAAACACCAGAAGTGCTTAGCTCAGTAGTCTAGCAGTTCAGGTCCTAGTAGCACCGATGTTACCATACCCTAAGTAAGGGGGAAAGAATTGAACTTATGCAGTTGGGGATACCATGGGTCATCCAATGAGTCATGGTGAGAAGTGACGACCCGTGGTCACTAGTCGTGGTATGGGTTTCCAGATTTTCCAGTGGATGTAACGAATCGATACCATGACCTGTTAGGAAGCAACCACGAGTCGTGTGAGGCTCGTGGTAAGGGAAGATCAGGTTTGTGAAGGGCTTTGGCAATGGTCGAACTAACGACCCATCGTTTGAAACAAAGACTCATCCTCTAAATGAGTCGTGGAAGAGAACCTGAAAGTATATCAGGTTGTGGATCCACGAATCGGTTACTACGAGTGTAATGACCGTGGGATCGCTCGTTGGTTCACCCAGTTCAGTTTTTCAGAGAAATTTTAGTAAGGGTATTTTTGACCTTTCTATGCTCTAGGGCCCTAAACTACGTTGTTTTATGTATTTTTTTGGGCATGATAAGATAAGTTAAGTCCCTCTGGCATAAGCCATTCCCATGCATGCAAATTAAGAGAATTTTAGAGAGACTGCCATAGTTTCAAGCTTTTCCCTATCAATTCTCCATTGGAAATTCAAGAAACTCTAGAATCTGATCTTACCAAGGTATGTAGGGTTACAAATGGGTGTTTCCGTTCACACCAATTCCTATCTTCTATTAATTTATGAAAATCTACCAAAAATCTAATGGTGTTTTGAATTCAATTTTTGTGAAAATCTAATGAATTACTAATGGGCCATTATGATTTGCGAATTACATCACATATTTTGATTTGATCAGATTTACAACTATTCTCGATTATAATATTATTGATTTTGATTTCTACTCAATTAGGCCTAATTATGCATGATCTTATGATGAACAATTTATGACTTCAATTGTTGATATTTACAAACCCAGCATGATCTATGATTTGAAATATGAATTTATTCAAATACCCAACATGATTTGATGATTTACAAGTTATATGCATGATCTGCAAGTATGCGTGGGTCTTATGATTTATGAACTATTGATGATGAAAAGCATGTTTTATAGTTACCCATGTTTATAAGCATGTTTTCGGAATGAATTGAGTATTGTAAAGCATGGTAAAGTATTGGGAAATTCTACACGTTGAAGAATGATTTTGATACGATTTATGAAATAGATCTCATGATTTATCGATTTTTTGGCGATGTTGACGACCAAAGGGGCCTTTGATTCTGGCTAATCATGTATTAATGGGGATCAATGAATGATAAATGTTTATTTTAGCCATGAATCTTAAGGAATGATGTTATTGATTTACATATGAGCCTAATATGCATGTTTTTGGGAGTCGTGTCTAGCACCGAGTAGCCCGGTGTTCAAAGGACTATGCTGGTGTCTCATAACCACGTGCCATCGTGGGTTTATAATGATACATTACAATGATAATGATCCCCTCTTCCGTGATATCACATACAACACCGCCTGGCAAGTCAGGGGCGACTCTGCCCACTTGAGTGAGATAGTTGGGGCATCATGAAAGGCTCTACCATGATGGTGCCAGTTATGACGAGTCCTCCCATTGTTCTGCATGTTTTATGCATTGTTATGTTTATGTTATTGGCTCAAGTAAAGTTCAATAAAGCTTCTCTTATGATTATGAAATGAAAGCTGGTTTACAAATGATTTGAAAACCTTGAGCCTTACGTTATGTCATGATATTTGTGATATGAGCATGATGTCCTACTCTTATGATGTTTTATGAGTTTCATATACTTTTATATTTCCGTTTTACTTACCTTGAACATCGGTACATTCCACGTACTTACCACATACTTCTATGCTATATCATTTATGATACAGGACTCGGCTCTCAGGCTCATCCTCATCCTTAGTCCATCCCAGAGTTCGTTTTCATCTTTGTTGGTGAGTCCTCATGTTTCTAGGGCCATTTGATTAAGCATGTATGATGTTCTATGTTTTAGTATTTGGTCGGATTAGTTGGGGGTGTTGTCCCATCAACCCATCATACATGTTAGAGGCTTTCAAACAGTATGTAGTACTCAACTTATGTATATGTCTAGTACTTCTGAATGTTATAATATGTCATGTTATGTTTGCATTTCTCTATGCCTTATGTTCAGTCTCCCATTTAAAGTGAAAGAAGCTAGATATGCTTATGCCATGGGTTGAATTTTTGGGCCTTCCGGTGTTCCTTGGTCCCATGTTACATCCGGTCTACGTTCGGGTCGTGACAACTACCCTCAAATAAGCGGCATGCCCTCCCCGGCTCCGGAGAGTATATCAGGATGTCATCAATAAACACGATCACGAACATATCTAATTATGGCTTGAACACCCCGTTCATCAAGTCATAAAAGTTGCAAGAGCATTCGTTAGTCCAAAAGATACAATCTACAAACTCATAATGACTATACTATGTCTGGAAGGCTGGGTCTTCGGATGTCACTCTCCCCCCTGAACCATGAGCTGATGGTATCCGGATCTGAGGTCTATCATAGAAAAGCATTTAGCACCCTAAAGCTGGCCAAACAAATCATCAATCCTGCAGAGGGTACCTGTTCTGGTGGTGACCTATTCAATTGCCGATAATTAATGCACATACGAAGAGAACCATCCTTCTTCGACAAAGTAGAGAACCGTGCACCTCATGGGGATTTGCTCGGTCTAATGAAACCCTTATCCAACAGGTCCTTCAACTGCTCCTTCAACTCCTTTAAATCGATTAGGACCATTATGTAAGGAGAATATTATAGCTATGTATTGGGAAGAAGGTCAATACAAAAATCAATCTCCCCTTGGGAGGGATTCCCCGTAAATCATCTGGGAAGACTTCTGATACTCACATACTACTAGGACTCGACTGATAGCTCAAAGGTCTCATACGTCGCATCCTTAAACCTAACTAGATGGTATATACAACCTTTGGAGATCATCTTTCTGGCCTTAAGGTAGGAAATGAGACGATCTATAGGCACAACCGAACTAGCCCTTCCATTACCATATGACTGGCTCACCTGGAAATCTGAACTCTTCTGCCCAGGTGCTACAATTAACTGAGGCATAACATGCAAATAGCCAATCCTTGCCGAGGATAAAATCAAAGTCGGTCGCGGCTAACCTACTAGAGCTGCTGAGGTGAGTTTTTGAAGGATCGCGGACCGGACAACTTCTATATACTTGTCTAGCTACAATTGAATCACTCACTAGGTAGAGACTGAGAAGGGTTCTTACAAGATCGGGATTGACTCTGAAACTACTAGCCACGTAAGGTGTCACAAAAGACAAGGTAGCCCATTGATTTAAAAGCATATACGTCAAAATGAAAACTCATAACATGCTGACTACATCCGGGGGGAGACCTCCTGCTCCTGGTGGGATGCTAAGGCATAGAATCTGTTTTGGTGTTGACTGCCACCTATGCTAGTAGATGTCGCCTGCTAGGATGGGCGTGGAGCTACTGAACTGGATGCTGGGCCTTGGCCCCTATCATGGACCTGTATAGCTTCTGGGCAAATCTCCGAGCATATGTCCGGTCTTCCAACACCCAAAGCAAAGCGCCTGTACCCTCCAAGCACTGACCTGTGTGCCCTCGACCACACCGCGCAAATCGAACATTGGAATCCGCGGGCCTGCTGTTTTGAGCCCTAGAGCCTGATGCTCGCCCTCTCTAGTCGTGCCTAGATCTGGATGGCACACTCATCGCTGAAGATCTCTGGTGGGCTGTTGCCGGTGCCCACCACCTCGCCTCGGCTGAGAGAACCTATAACTGTCCGTCCTGGGCCTTCTTGGCCTTTCTCTCCCTCAGATGTGCCACCTCCATCACTGGGCGTGTATAAGACTATCCTTTGGAAACTGAATATCCCGATGGAGCAAGGGGGGTGGTTCTATAATCCTTGTCTAGATAGTCCGCCACCCTATGAACAA
This sequence comes from Datura stramonium, assembly GCA_018107945.1. Classification (NCBI taxonomy): domain Eukaryota; kingdom Viridiplantae; phylum Streptophyta; class Magnoliopsida; order Solanales; family Solanaceae; genus Datura; species Datura stramonium. The sequence goes on along the minus strand of JACEIK010004628.1, from coordinate 57,892 downwards.
ACCTGCTCACTCATGCCCTCTGATCAACCGCTAACTCTAGGGCGTACTTTGATAAGCGAGTGAACTCTAGGGCATACTCCTACACCGTCATCTTCCCCTGCTTATGATTGATGAACTCAGATGCCTTCAACTCCCTCATCTCACGTGAGGGAAGAAACTAATCTTAGAAAGCAACATGAAACTTCCTCCCAACCGATAGGGCCCGCTCGATGCCCTACTATCTTTCCTCTATCTAAACCAAATGTGTGCGACCCCCTTCAACTAATATGAGGCCAAATCAGCACACTCTACTCTATTCACCCCCATGACTTGGGTGATCTTCACAATCTCGTCGATAAAATCATGTGGATCCTCGTCCACCTTGGACCCAAGAAACTTCGTGGGTTCATCCTTAAGAAATCTCTAACTCGCGCGGTCGCCGCATTCCCGTTCTATGGAGCATGCGCCACTGCCTTCTTGTTGACCTGGGTGGTCAAGGCCTACGCTAGTACCTGAATTGCTTCCCTAAATGCAGTGTGGGAAACCGGCTTTGGCATGGTGCTCATGGACTAGTGGGACTGCTGGTGTTCGTCCCCATCGCCATCCTCGCTGGGCCATTTCCATTTCCATTCCTTCTGCCGTTTACTCTACGGGGAGGCATGATTTTGCAATCATGAATAGCATGAGTTAGAAGTATTAGAGACATTTCACCTCACGTCATAGATCATGCAGAAAGAAGGGAACGTTTCCTAAACATCTCAGAAGGCCTTCTTCGTCATAAGTGTGTGTCACACCTGAAAAAGACTCTACTTAACGTGGATTTCAGACACCGTAGGGCACTTCGCCTATTGCTCTAATACCAAGTTTGTCACGACCCAAACATAGGCCCAGATCGAGACATGCAGACAAGGAGCCCCAAGAGACTCCAAGTCGCACTCCATGGAATGAAACATACATCTAACTCAATCAAGTAAAGTGAAGGATTTAACATAATAACATAGCGGAAGTCTAAGCATAACGTACAATCTAAAAAATACAACACGAGTCTGAAGTTGGAATACACCTATTGTCTAAAGTCAAGCTCTGATGAGTTGATAAAAGAACTAGACCAATCCCTCATGTCTGAAACTAAGTATGCAAACATAGCTGAATAAAAGAGGGGCCTTTGATAGATGAGTGACTCACCAACAGAGAGATTGAGAGTTGGCTCTGAAACCTGAAAGCTGGCTAGTGACGGGGCTGAGTCTGAAGATCAGAGATTGTGAATATAAAATGAGTAATAACACAGAGTATGTTGTCGCACGTGGAATGTACCGAGTATGCAGGGCAACTAAAACCACTATGTAAGTAAAAATCATTTAAAACATGCATAATATAAAACATTAAAAAGATAAGAATCTGAGAGAATGGCTTGCATGCTATTTTCTGATATCATGATCTAAGCATAACATAACATCATAATTGCATTGAATGACCCAAAGCTGAAATCGATAATAAAAAGTAAAAACCGAACATTGGGTCAAACCTGCTTAGAACATATATATGTATCATGAATAATAAAAACACACAATTTGAAAACTATATACAAATGGGAGACTCATCATATAACCGACATATCACGATATAGAGCCACGGGTCACAACTAGCACACTCAAGTGGGTAGAGCCGTCCAAAGCCTTGCTAGGTTTAAGGACGATACCATGATATTGATATCAAGCTTGAGGCCCATTCGAGGTAGGGGATATCTCATATGGGAGATTCCAAAGTATATGATATGTATAAAACCCCATGTTGGCGCGGGGTAGTTCTGAGGCATAGGGTCGTTCGACCCTTAGCCTACTTCTGGCATAGACACTACCCCAAAAACATGCATATGCTTCCATCGTTTTTCAATGAAGCTATCATCGTCTATTAAGGTAGCTTAATAATCAAATAAATCAACGAAATCATGGTATGAGGAGTTTTGCTGAAACAATACCACAAGCTGAACATAAATGGGAGTCTTTACTCCAATACCATGTGTTAAGCTTAATTTGGGAAATTATAAACTATATTTGATAATATGGGCATTGCTCAATACTTTAATATATTTTAAAATACTTAATTCACTTGAAAACATGATCATAAAAATGAGTAACTTGAAAATATGCTTTTCATCAATAAATTCTCATCATACTTTAAACATTCTTCATAATCTCACAATCTTTCATGAACTTCTCGTAATTGATCATTTTAATTTATGCTTCAAATTCATGATTAATATTTGAAAACAATGTAAATCTACCAAGAATCATAATTCACGTAGAAACATATTTATATCATACCCATGTAGGAAATTAGAATTTCATGCATTTGGTTAAAAACCCAAGAATCTTAATATATAATTTTCATGGATTAGAAAGGATAGGGCATGGGTGTGAATGAATTCACCCATGCATAACCCTATATACCTGATAGGATCTGATTCTACCACTTTTCTAATTGCTCAATGAAGAATTGAAGAAAAACTTTGAAGATAGCCTAAACTTGATCACCTTCTAAACCCTTCAATTTGCATTCCTGGATGTGAATGAGCCTAGAATGAGCTTACCTCTCATAAAACTACCTATTTCAAGCTTAAAATGATGTTGTTTAGGATCCTTGGGCTTAGGAATGATGAAAATACCCTTAATGAATATCCTACAAAAATTGAACTGCCAAAGTGGACAATGGATGTTAGTACAATCCGTTGTGAGCTCAAACGGTCCGTTGTTACCTTCATGGTTACTTCCAAATTTAGGTCTTTGACCCCTTACCATGACCGAATAGGATGGGTCATTGCTAGCCCAAACGACTCCATTATTTCCACTGCCGTCACCACTTCCTTAACCTGGCATCCGTTTAAACGACTGTTGCCGATGGCCCGTTGTTACCTGCAATGGACGTTCCACGACTATCACTCTCCTCCTTGACCAAGGACTAGTCTCACCACAACCACTCCAGCAATGACTTGTTACATCGAACAATTGGTCGCTCCTAGACCCATTACTCCAAACTTCGAACTCCACAATATCTAACCACGCATTTCCTAACGGTTCATTGGAACTCCTCCAACTACTCGTACCACGGTAGTCGTTCAAGACACATTTTCCAGCCTCATGCCACTTTCAATTTTAAATTCTGGGTCTAGTCTTAGCACTTTTTGGGGTATTACAGGGAGATATTGTAATACCCCGAAAGCCCTAAGATCGACTCCAAGAGTTGAAACAGAGAAAATAGGATTTTCTACACCAGGTCAGCGGGGATGAGTCGCCCAGTGACCTGTGGTGTGCACCACGAGCCGTTAGGTGACTCGTAGAGAGGAGGATGAGATTGGTTGAATTTTTGGTTTGGGGTCGGATGGTTTAGATCACGAGCGGGTCGTGACCACGAGTCGTAGGGTCACATCATGGCCTTTGTAGGTTGACTTGAGTGGAAAAATTGGGCAGTGATGGTCACGACTTGGTCACCACGAGTCGTTGGGTAAACCATGATTCATGGTGACCCATGATGAATAATTTACAATGCGAAACGAGAGATGACCACGAGTTGTGATCGGGTCATGATGAATCATTCAAATTCCCGTGGGACTCGGGGCAGTGTGGATTTTCCGTATGAAATATTTAAGGACTTTTTCATACTAAACTCCTGTGACTTAAAACTACGTTGTTTTGGGCATGTTTTGTAGAGAATTAAAGGGATAATTGACTAAATCCCTACTTCCACTCAACTCTTGACCTCCCAGATAAAGGTGATTTTGGTAGACAGTTCTCCCAAAGCAAGCTAGGAATTCGACTCTTCTTGTCAGATTCTCAAGAGTTTTCTTCGGAATTCTACACCAGCATATGGGTATTTAACAAGGGGATTGTTCTTTCCTTTTTCCCCCAAAAACTCTACTAAAATATCCTATCTGTTTTAGCCCCGACTTACACCGTTAAGGTTTAATTGTCAAGAACAGGAATTCCCCCGCTTATGGTAATTCTCTTGTATTGAGGATTGCCGTGTTAGTGATAAATTTTGGGTCATTATCTCCCACATGAAATATGATGATTTTAGGCCCCAGTTCTTAAATTCAGTAATGTGGGTCTTGCATTTTGGTTAGATATAAATGTTTTTGAACTCTATCAATGGTGAAATTCCCATGTTATTATTATTGTATGAATTTTCAGTCAGTTGCATGTTAGTACAATCTCAGTCAGAATATAGTACCTTCAGTATATTTCAAAAATATCAGCTGATCAGTTTGACTACAGTCAGTTCTTGAGGTGTCAGTAATGCCTCCCAATTATCAGATATCAGTTATCAGTTTTCGCTACTAGTTACCATTAGTTCTACGATGATTACAACATCTCCAGATAAGCAGCTCTGACCAGTCTTAGAACCACCAGCTTCACCTTTTAGTTTGTTCTTTATACGGTTACGACGCTTCCAGATAAGAAGCTCAAGGTCTTTGAACACCAGTTATAGAATTCAGTCTAATAAGACTCTTAGGGTACTTCTAGATAACATCCCTGATTTAGTCTTGGACCCCAGCTTTGAGCTATCAGCTTAGTAGTCAGATTAGGAACTATCCAGCAAAGGGAGTAGGACTTAGCACCGATCGGATCGAGGTTCCAAGGCACCTAGGTTCCCAGAACCAGCGCTGCCACCGTAGTTATTTTATTGGCCCAATCGCCCCAGACAGGATCATTCAGTTCATGCCGTTATACCTTGGTAAGGTTTAGCTCACGTGGTTATATGTGGGTTATAGACTTCCCACTAGTTAGTACAATTTTAGTTTAGCTCAATCCAATCCAGTTCAGTTTAGTCTGGATCATTATTTATCCAGGAGATGTTATGACCACGCTTAGGGTCCCTATTGACCATATCAGTTACACTTCAGTTGTATCAGTTTTCAGTATTTTAGTTGGACATTACATGTCACTACAGTTCAATTACTTGTTCTATCATGCTTATTATATCTCTCACTTAGTCAGTACATTAAAAGTACTGGCGCGTACCTTCAGTATTGCATCGTATCATGATATAGGCAGGTTCTCCTCAACATCGTCAGTAGTTTGCCTCAAACGATACCAGCAACAACATTGGTGAGTCCTTATCTGAGACGATATTATTTTTCTGTTAGTTACTTTCAGCTTAGAATTTAAAAAGAGTCGTAAAGCTTGTCCCAGCAACTCATCATTTAATAGTTGGATTTCAGACATGGACCCAGATATTTAGTATTGTTCTCAAATGTATAGTCTTTCGTCAAATCAATTTTTTTGAATGATCTATTTATTTAAAGCTTCTGTTTTTACTCAGCTTCTACTAATGTTATGATAGATCGTGGGTTGGCTTGGGGTTACTTAGACTCCAAGTACCACGTCTCGTCCAGGGTATATACTGGGTCGTGACAGGCGTTTAGGCAAACCCCATGGTCTCAGAACCATGCCACCATAGGTATATACATATATTATTGAATCCCCGTGATATCACCATACCGCACATCCCCTTGCCTGGCAAGCCGGGGACGGTCCATCCACTTGGGAAAAATAATGAGACATCATGTAAGCTCTATCATGATTGTGTCGGTTTAGACGAGTCATCCCATTGTTCCTTATGACTTATAAAATGGTTATGCTTTATACATTTGACTCAATTTATATTTTTAATAACAAATTAATAAATATAAAAAAATTTATGATTGAAATTATGAATGGTTTGAAAACCTTAACTCCTTATGTTTGTATTATATATTTATTTCACGATCATGCTATCCTAATCTTATGAACTCTTATGTATTTTAACTGGCCTGCTTTTACTTGCCTTGCATACTCAAAAGATATTTCAAGTACTAATCGCATACCTATGCTGTATCGTTTCAAGATATAGGTTCGAGGGATCAGTCTTAGCCGCATCACTAGTCTTGCTTTTCCTCAGGCCTGTCTAGCTAATTTTGGTGTGAGTCCTAACTTTGAGACATTCAGTAACTGTTTGTTATGTTCTTTCAGTTATAGACTTTGTCAAGCTAGTCAAAAGGTCCCATTAGCTCATCGCTATGTCAGAGGCTTTTTCAGATAATATGTAGAAATCATCTTGTCATTGTTTACTTTGTCTAAGATTGATATGTATGAAGACTTCCTTAAGCATGTTTTATTTTATCATTTTTCGCTTGATGTATGCCTAGCTTCTATGTTCATGCCATGAGTCGACTTGAGCCCTTGGGGTTCCTTGTCCGGTGTCCCCTATCCGCCCATGCTCGGGTCATGACAAAGTTATTAGTTTCTGCTTTAATATATGCCTCTTAGTTGGTATGTTCATGTCATGGGTTGAGTTGGAGTGATGTGCTATGAGTTTACAGTACTTTCGCCGCTTAAAACTGGGAAATAAGCATGGTCTTAGGTGAGTTTATATGGATATGATGCACTTTTACTTTTGTTTTCACAGAAATTAGGTGTTGGAGTTGGAATTGTAAAAGAAGGAAAAGAGTGGCTAAATGGCTAAGTACAGACCTCAAGTCTGATCTATACTAAGAGCTGAAAATCCAAAAGATAAGCTTAAGGAAAAGGCCAAGTTACGACTGTGATACAAACCCGTACTCATCCTGATGTTTCATCAGAGTTGTAGAAAAGTGCAGAAGAACTGCATTGGTTAGTCTCCCAGCCGAGTAGTGACCATGGGATTGTGATAACTACCATGACCCATACCAAGAAGGTGTGGAAAGTCCAGAAGATTGATGAATGCCAGAACTCAAGGTACGATAGGCAGTCACGGTTGTAGGATGAAGGTACGAATTGTACCAAGAAACTCGTGGAAATATTCAAAGGATGTCGTAACTCTCATATCTATACCTACGGATCACAACATACGATTCGTAGGATCAATGTACGAGTCAAACCCAAGTTCCAACACTTAGCCAAATTCAGAATTTCAAGACATTCTACTAGCAGAGGTACGACCCATACAATCATGGTACTAGTCGTAGGTGAAGGCGGCGACAGTTATAAGTTTCCGTGCTAATTTTTAGAAAAGGTTTCTAATTATTTATATAAATACTTTTCTAGTAGGGGTTATTTTTCTTGAGAGAGAACAAAATTCAATTCTTTTGAGAAGTATTCTTGACTTTGAAATATTGAGAACAACTTTTGGAGAGTTTCTTGCATTGTTTCTTCCATTGTTCTTGAATTGTTCTTCTACATTGATCTTTGCAATAATCAAGTGGGTTTACTTTTGAATCATTATTAAAGTTTTAAATTGGCGTTTTAGTCTATGAATGCTAATTATTCTCTTACAACACGAGAGGCTAAGACCCCTTACAATCTAGGCTGTGGATACCATGGTGAATTAACAAACCAGGTCAGATAATGATTCTACACCAATGTTAATGCTTGTATTATATTCTCTCTCAATCATAAACGTCTCTTAATGGAGTGCAACATTAGGCTTTCCCACCTCTACTTGCTTGAATCGAGAGAGGTAGAGATTAGGAAAAGAGAATAACAACAAAGCTTTGAACATTGTGGTTCATTGTGGGACTTGAGCTGCGGTCGCAGGATAGTTAATTTGGAACAAATTGAGAACAGTTAAAGTGAAATCACTCGAGAGACTTTATCCAGTACTGAGTATAGTCATCCAATAAGGAAGAACCAATCATTTGGATGAATATGTGTTATTAGCTCACAAGCCGCTATATTAGGGTAGATAACAAGTGTAAAACTTGGGAAATTATGAACCCATGGGAATACTTCCCAGTTTATTGCATTATCTTGATAACACTCTAATTGTCAATATTGTCACAAAACCCTCCATTTTAGGAAATAATAGATTTAAAAGCTTTAAATACTTTAGTGTTGTTCTATATCTTGACCATATTCCATGTGAGATCGAATTCTCGCTTCCATTGCCATCCTCGTGGCCTTCTCCATTCCCATTCCTTTTAAATTCATTAATTTTTTTGAGGAGCCAAGATTCTGCAATCAATAATAAAATAAATTAGAAGGATAGGGAGACATTTCATCACACGACATAGATCATGAAAGAAGGGAACATTTCCTAAACCTCTCCTAGCTTCTTCATCATAAGTGTGGCGCGCTTCACACCCATGAAAAAGACTCTACTTAACACGACTTTTAGACACCCTAGGACACTTCAAAACCTATTGCTCTGATACTAAAGTTTTTCACGATGAATGGAGGACTGGACCTAACAAGGGACAAAGGAGCCCCGAGAGACTCCAAGTCAACCCCATGTCATAGGCATACATCTAACTTGATCAATAAAATTGAAGAATCAACAAGATAATTTACTATAGCCGAAGTCTAAATCAAACATAACATCATAATATAAAATCTGAAACTGAATACCACCATATGTATGAAAAGCCTCTAAACATATTTGTTGATGGGACAAGACCCTAAATAAATCAACAATCTAAAACTAAAAGCACATAAGAAAAAAATCTGATCGGTCTAGTCCTCGGGAGATGAGACCACCACAACGTATGCTGCTATCTCGGGAAGATCGATTGACTGGGGCTGAGCCTAAGAATTGATCCTGTATCATGAAATGATATAGTACAGAGTATGTGATTAATACTTGGAATGTACCGAGTTTGCAGGGTAAGTAAAACCACTTAAATGGGCAAATCATTTAAACATATGCATAACGAAACATAGACATTAAGAATCAGAGTAGGGCTTGCATGCATTTTTTGGAAATCATGATCTCATCATAACATAATATATCATCATAATTAATCACTGACTCAAACCTGAAATATGATATTTACAAGTATATAATTGAACATTGAGTCAAACCTGCTTTAGAACATGCATACATATGTAAATCTCATGAGTAATGGATACGCACACTGAAATCATGAGGAACAATGGGAGACTCGTACTTTAACCGACATACCACGATAGAGCCATGTGGTCTCAACTATCACACTCAAGTGGGTGAGACGTTCAAGCCTTTCCAGGGATAGGACGACACCACGATGTCGACACGGATCATGGCGGGGTCAGGGCCGGGGATTACTCAGCAAGGGAGGTCCGAAGTAATATATAATAGCATAACCTATGTTGACGCAGTTCTGAGGCATAGGGTGACAACTCTTAGCCTACTCGGTTCTAGAAATTACTCCCAAAACATGCATATGGTCTACATAGTTATTCAACAAAGCTCAACATGGTCTATTGACTAAGCTCAATCATCAATACATCTCATCATAAATCATGCATATGAGAAGCTTTAACTCAAACCATACCACATGATGAAAGATACTAGGAGTCTTGCCCAAAACCATATGGTAAGCTCACGTCGGGAAATTATCAATCATATTTGAACATGTGGGTATTGCCCAAAGCTTTATCATACTTGAAAATACTCAATTCATATCGAAAACATGATTATAAACATGGGTATCTTGAAAGCATGCTTTTCATCATAATATCTCATCATCATCATACATTTATCACAATCTCATCTTTAATGAACTTCTATCCATGGGCTTTTAATTCATAAAACTATAAACATAATTTTAAATTGAAAACAGTATAAAATTTGCCCATGATTTATACTAGTAGTAAGCAATCAAATCATACCCATGTAGAACAGAAATTCATGCATTGGGTTAAGACCCCATAGATTAGACATAGCAACATTCATGATTGAGAGAGATTGGGCATGGGTATGAACGAAAACCACACATTCATAACCCTACATACCTGTTGGTAGCTGGTTCTTACATAATTTCTTTTGATATGGCTCTCAAGAAGAAATTGAAGAGGAATTGAGGAACACTAGGCTTGATCACCCTCTCTTACCTTCTGCCTTGCATGCATGAATGTAAATGGCCTAAATGAACTTAACCCTTTAAAAGTCACTGTTCATAATTCAAAACAACGTAGTTTAGACCTTAGGATCTTAGGAATTATGGAAGAGCCCTTACACCCGCAGAAAATAACTACCAGATGGTCCCAACGCGGGACCTGACGACTCGTCCCCTATGGCCACGACTTGTAGCATGACCCATGAAGCACAATTACCAGCCTCCATAAATTTTGTTCCCTGCTTGGTCACGACTCACCCCATAGATCATGGGGTCCTCCCATCAAGCTCACTGCCTCTCTTCTTCTCTTTTCTTACCTCACCAACCCCACGACTGATCCAACGCAGTCGTAGGGCCTGACCACGGTCTTGGTCACGCTTCCGCGATCCTACTTCTCAGATTTCCAAACTCCTCACCGGCCTCCCAGGAGTCATGATTTAGATTTCCAAACTCCTCACCTGGCCTCCCCATGAGTCACATCATGACTGTGGGCTGCTCTCATGGGTCTCCGTAATGACTCTCTCTCTATGACCAATGCTAGATTTTAGGGTTTTTCTCTCGCTTCAACTCTCTGCCCATCCTGAGCCTGTTATGTTTAGGTCGTGACAAACTTGGTAGCATAGAGCAATAGGTTTGAAGTGTTCTGTGGGTGCTCAAAAGCCGCATTGAGTAGAGCTTTTCATGGCTGTGAAGCATGCCACACTTATGATGAAGAGACTACGAGACGTTTAGAAATATTCCCTTCTTTTCATGATCTATGTTGTGGCGCGAATGTCTCGCCTCTTCAACTCGTGCTGGCCCGTGATTGTAGAATGACGCCTCCCGCAGATTTAACGACATAAGAAATGGAAAAATGTCCATGAAGATGGAAATAGAGACGGGCACCAACGAGCCCCTAGCCCATGAGCACTATGCAATCAAGTCGATTGCCCATGCTGAGTTCAGGGTAGCCATTTTAGAGGCAGAATAGGCCACACCACCCAGGTCAACCAGCAAGCAGTAGCACATGTCCCACAAAATGAGAATGCGGCGGCAACGAGGGTCAACGAATTTCTGAAGATGAACCTCCTAATTTCCTTCTTGGATCGAAGGTGGCGAGTATCCACATGATTTCATTGAGGAGATTCTGAAGATCACCGCATTATAATGGGTGACTGGAGAGAGCTTCCCGATTTGGCCTCATCAGCTAGCAATGCACACATTTATTGGTTCAAATAGTGGAATGAGACAGAGTAGTTGAAGCAGGCCCTATTAGTTGGGATAGTTCCACGCTGCTTTTGACTGTGTTCTTTCCTCGATGAGGGAGCCGAAAGGAACAGTTTGTGAATCTTAAGCAGGGAAAGATGACGGTTCAGGATTATGCATTAGAGTTCACTTGATTATCTAAGTATTCTCTGGGGTTGGTGGCGGATCAGAGGAGCCCGTGTGAGCAGGTTCATACATGGGATAGAAGACTCTTTTGTCAGAGATTGCTGGACTGTGATTCTTCTCCAGGATATTAAATTCTGTCGATAGTCCTGTACTCTCAGTAGATGGAGGCGGTACAACTGGAGTGAGCGGGAAAGGGAGGCCAAGAGAGCCAGGACTGATAGCATTGATTCTCCTGCCCCGAGGCCTAGTGGGGCACCGCCGTAGTCCCACCAGAGATCTTAGCCCCAGCACCATCATCAGCCAGTGTTTCATCCATACCCGAAGGTGACCAGAGGAGCAGGGCTTGTGTTCAAGGGACCAGAGGAGTATGCAGATAACGCCTCCTTCCCCGGGCCTCATGGTGAAGTGTGGCAAGAGTCATACCTGAGAGGCAGGCAAAGGATTGGTATTTGTTATGAGTGTGGTTGATCCGGCCACATGGGTTTTGAGAGGCCCCTTGGCTAGACAGGGTGATGGTAAAAAGGCTGTGCTCAAACCACAGATTCAGGCAGCACCAGCATGCCCAGCCCAGTAGGGTGCATCCACTAGTGGAGGTGGCGGACAATGTCAAAATAGATTTATACCTTATCATCCCGTCAGGAGCAGAAGGTCTCCCCAAATGTAGTCATTGGTATGTTTCGAATTTTCCACCTTGATGTATATGCACAGCGCTAGATCCAGGGGCTACCTTGTCTTTTGTGACACCTTATGTGTTAGTAGTTCAGAGCCAGTCTCGGAATCTTGTCAGAACCTCTCAGTCTTTACTCCTATGGGTGATTTAGTTGTAGCTAGACGAGTGTTTAGAAGTTGCCTGGTCACAGTCCTACAGAAAGTCACCTCAGCAGACTTAATAGAGTTATCCATGACCATTTTGGTGTTATCCCAGAATGGATTGCTATTTTCATGTTATGCCTCAATCAATTATAGAACCCGTGCAGTAAAATTTCGATTTTCGGGTGAGCCATCCTTAGAATGGAAGGGTAGTTCAGTTATGCCCGTAGGTCATTTCATTTCATACCTTAAGGCCAGGAAGATGATCTCTAACGGCCTGCGTGTACCATTTTGTTGGGGTAAGGATGCTACGTCTCAGACCCTGACTAGCCAGTTTTCATCCAGTAGTAGGTGAGTACCCAGAAGTCTTCTCCTGAGATGATCTACCAAGAATCCCTCATGAGCAGATTGATTTTGGGTATTGACCTTCTTTCTGATACGCGTCCTATATCTAGTCCTTTAAAGAATGGCTTCAGCGAGTTAAAAAAATTACAGGAGCAGTTGAAAGACCTTTTAGATAAGGGGTTCATTAGACCGATAAAATCCCATGGGGTGCACCAGTTCTCTTTGCCGGAAAGAAGGATGGTTCTTTCTGGCATGTGTATTGAATATCGACAATTGAACAAGGTCACCATCAAGAATGGGCAGAACCAATTCCCAAGATTTATTGATTTGTTTGACTCAGCTTCAGGGTGCTAAATTCTTTTAAAGATAGATCTCAGGTTCGATACCACTCAACTTAGGGTTCGGGAGAGTGAAATCCCAAAAACAGCCTTTTTAGACGCGGTATGGTCATTTATGAGTTTGTAGTTATGTCTCTTTGACTAATGAATGCTCCTGCAATTTTATGGATTTGATGAACAGGGTGTTCAAGCCATACTTAGATATGTTCGTGATCGTGTTTATTGATGACATCATGATATACTCTCGGAGCGAGGAGAAGCATGCCACTCATTTGAGGGTGGTACTACAGACTCTCAAGGACTACAACTATATGCAAAATTCAGCAAGTGCAAGTTCTAGTTGACCAGTGGTACTTTGGGCCATGTAGTGTCCAGTGAGGGCATAAAGGAGGACTCTTAGAAGATAGAAGCGCTGAAGAATTGACTCCAGACCGGTGAATCCTTCAAACATCCAGAGTCTTGGGGTTTAGCCAAGTAATTATCATAGATTTGTTGAGGGTTTTTCATTTATTGCAGCGCCATTGACCAAATTGACCCAAGAAAGTGAAGTTCCAATGGTCAGAGGCTTGCAAGAGGAGCTTTTAGGAGTTGAAGACTCGACTACCTCGAAGACCTGTTAACCTCTACCCGAGGGTACCGATGGGTTTATGGTGTATTGCGATGCTTCTAGATCAGCCTTGGTTGTGTTTGATGCAACATGGTAAAGATAACATACGCTTCCAAAAAGCTGAAAGTTCAAGAAAGAATTATCAATCTACCTAATCTTGAATTTATGTGGTATTTTCTTTGAAGATATAGAGGCACTACCTTGTACGGGGTCCATATAGATATGTTTACGGACCACAAGAGCCTACAATATGTGCTTACCCAGAAGGATCTAGACCTACGCCAAAGGAGGTGGTTGAGCTACTCAAGGATTATGACATGAGTGTCCTTTACCATCCGGGGTAAGGAAAATGTAGTAGCAGATGCACATAGTATACTCTGTACGGAGAGTGTGTCCTGGTAGACGAGGGGAGGAAAGAGTTGGTGAAGGATGCATCGGCTCGCATGGTTGGGAGTTCATTTGGTTGACTCTACCGACGGCGGTGTTATTGTACAAAATGGATCAGAATCGTCCGTAGTGACCACGTAAAAGATAGACAAGAAGGGGACCCTATTTTGGTAAATTTAAAGGATGCCATTTAGAATCAGAAGGTAGAGTTATTCCCTAAGGGGAGATGATGCTTCGGTATCAGGTCGATTGTGTGTCCCGAATGCTGATGATTTGTGAAATTAGATGCTGCATGAGGCTCACGGATCCAGATATTCAATACATCCAGGTGCCACCAAGATGTACCGTGACCTACGAGAGATCTATTGGTGGAATGGAATGAAGAAGGACATCGAAGAATTTGTAGCTAAGCGTCCAAACTGTCATCATAAAGGTTGATCACAAGAGACCGAGAGGTGCTTCAGGATATTCGCATCCCTACTTGGAAGTGGGAAGAACACATGGACTTCATCACAGGGTTACCCACTGTCGATAGTATGATTCCATTTGGGCAATCGTGGAAAGGTTGACCAAAGCCGCTCATTTTCTACAGGTTAAAAAAATTGATTCCGCAGAAGATTATGCCAAACTATACATTCAAGAGCTAGTTTGGAGCCATGGAGTACCCTTGTCCATCATATCAGACAGATGTACCCAATTGACCCTTAATTTTTTGGAGGTTGTTTCAAAATGGACTTGGTACTCAGGTCAAGCTTAGTACAATATTTCGCTCGCAAACGAATGGTTAAGCGGAGAGGATAATTCCGCATTCTGAGGACACGTTGGTGGTTATGCATTTGACTTCAAGGGTAGCTGATGACCATTTGCCTCTTATTGAGTTTGCATACAATAAAAACTACCATTCCAGCATTCAGATGGTTCCGTTTGAGGCTCTCTATGGGCAGAGATGAGATCGCCTATTAGTTGGTTTGAAGTCGGTGTGAAGTTGCGACATGATAGTACCAAATTCAGTCCAGGTGATAAAGAAATTTCAGCCTGTCGGGACAGGTTGAAAGCAGCTCAAAGTTGCCAAAAGTCCTATGCCGATGTGAGAAGGAGGGAGCTTAAGTTCGAAGTTGATGATTGTGTGTTTCTGAAGGTGTCTCCTATGAAGAGAGTGATGAGATTCAGAAAGAATTGGAAAACTCGCCTCCCGTTATGTTGGCCCGTGACCGGATTGTGAAACTGCTGGCAAGGTAGCATATGAATTGAAGTTGCCCTCAGAATTAGCTTTCAAGCACCTGTTTTCCATGTATCACTCTTAAAGCAAGTGTTTGGGTGGTCCAGCTTTAGTTGTTCCGGTGGAGAGTGTGGTGTGAAAGAGAAATTCCAGCTATGAGGAGATTCTGGTGGAGATATTGGATCGCCAGGTTCGGGAAGCTAAGGAACAAGAAAGTAGCTTCAGTCAAGGTTTTATGAGGAATCAGTATGTTGAGGGAGCTATGTGGAAGACGAAGCATATATAATGGCCAAATACCCACATTTATTCCCTTTCGGCTCAGTTTCAGCTTGAGGTATTAGTTTTTTCCCCTAAAAAACTCTATTCAGTTTCATGCCCATTCACGCCCCAGTTACTTTCATGTAAAAGTATGTATGTATAGTTCATGAATCTAGTTAAGTCATGTAGTTCAAATCGAGACAATCACTAAATGGGGCTGCATGTATGCTCAAGATTTGAATATGGTGATTCCATTTCCCTATTTTCCATATGTTTTCCCACATTCAAGGACAAATGTTCCTAAGGGGGAGATATTGTAATACCCCAGAAATGCCTAAGACTAGACCCGAGATTTGAAAATGAAAAGTAGCAGAAATTAGAAAATCCTTCGTAACGGGTCAGAATGGGTCGTTAGTGGGACCAACGACTCATTGGATGTATCCGTGGTGAGGTTTTTGCAGGTTTGGAGTTGGACGTAATGGGTCTAGGAACGACCTGCTTTTTGACAAAAATAAGTCATTGGACGGGGTTGTTGTGAGATTGGTCCTTGGTCAAGGAGGAAGTAATGAGTCGTAGAACGACTTGTTGCAGGTAACAACGGTTTCATTGTTAGCAGCCGTTTAAAGGGATACCAGTGTTAAGGCAGTGGTGACGACTGGCAATGACAAGTCATTCGAGCTAGACACGACTCATCCTGTCTGGTCGTGGTGGGGGATCTGAGACCTGGAATTCGTGGGTGTAACAACGAAGGGTAGTAACAGACCGTGGGAGCTAGCAATGGACGGTTTTGGCGTCCGTTGTCACTGGCAGAATAGTTTTTCCAAGAAATTCATTAAGGGTATTTTCGTCATTCCTAAGCCCTAGGATCCTAAACTACGTCGTTTTAAGCTCCGAAATAGGGCGTTTTAACGGGGTAAGTTCATTCTAGGCTCATTCATGCTCATGCATGAAAGTGTAGAAGTCTAGAGAGGTGATCAAGCTCAAATTCTTCATAGTTTTCATCAATTCTTCATTGGGCAATCAAGGGAGTTGTAGAATCTAATTCTCTCAGGTACGTAGGGTCATGAATGGGTGAATTTGTTCGCACCCACGCCCAATCTCTTTTTAATTCATGAAATTCTATTGATAATTTCCTTGCGGTGGTTTCATCTTAGTTCTTATGAAATCTTTATGATCTATCTTTTTGGGTTAATTCCCCTGTGTATAACTTCATGATTTACGAATCATGGGCAGATTTTATGATAATTTCGAATTAAAAACTTATGGATTTAAATCTCTACAAACTATGCCCAATTATGCATGTTTTATGGAAATTGTGTTATGATTCTACTTGATTTTGATGTTCATTAACTCATTATGATTTATGACTTATGATATGATTTCTCTCAAATTTTCCTCATGAATTTATGATATATCAAGTATATACATGTTTTACAAGTATGCATGGATTCATGATTTACGGATTTATGATTTTTTGGCCAATTCATGGCCCTTATTCATGGATAAACATGTAATTTAAAATGGGGATCAACGACATGTTATTTGCTTGGCCTTGCATTTCATGAATGATGTTACAGTTACTATACGAGCCTAATGTACGTTTTTGGGAGCAGTGTTCAGCACCGAGCAGCTCGGCGTTCAAAGGACTATGCGATGTTTCAAAACTACGTGCCACCATAGGTTTATTATTTATATATATAATCCAATACTAATGGATCCCCTCTTCTTGATATCACATACTACACGTCCTCCTTTGCCCGGCAAGCCGAATGACTCTGCCCACTTGAGCCAGATATAGCAAGTGTTGTTCACCTACCAGCCACGGTAGGAAATGCGGTGCTCACGCACCAGACAATGTTACACCTGTTACAAATAAAAGGCCTATTCAGAGATCAGCCGAGGAAGATGCAAATCGACATCCTCGAAATTTTCTTGAGATATTCCTGTAACCTTTCAATATCACAAATATAAGTCAAGAGTCGATTAAATTGAGGCTCTTCCCATTTTTGTTTGACTGGGGAAGCTACCATGTGGCTGGAGGAGCTACTTTCGGGGTGTATCACTTCATGCCAAGAGTTGACTGAAGCTTTTTTGGATAGTCTCTTTCCTCCATCGAGGATGTTGTAGCTGAGAGATGATATTACCAACTTCAAGGAAATCTCGGTGAATTTTACATGAAGCATGGGTTTGGTTCAATTAGAAAGTGGCCCTATGTCCAAACCTCGGGCTACCAAATGGAGTGCTCCTTAAGAGTTTTTATCAATCCTTGGATTCCATTAACAAGTCTGTGGCCAATAACTTAGCTAGAGGATCCCTTATGGACCAACCTTATGGTATATCCAGAGCTCTTTTGGATAGAATGACTAAAACAAATTGAGCTTGGCATACAAGGGACACTAAAGTACCCTCAAGTGGTGCTAGTCTAAGCGTTATGACAAAATGGAGATGCGGAGAAGAGATGAAGAAAGGGATGAGACCTCAGCAAAGCATGATAATCAACTCGAAATGATGACAAAGCATGTCATGGGAACTAGGTCCAAGAATGCTAATGTTGTGGGTGACTCTCAAGGTCCTATGAAATATGAGTGTGAAGCTTCACCGCTGTGGTATGAGGAAGAGTGCCAATCATGGAAAATCAAATGGTGGTTCTCAATCAGGTTACTAAGGTGCCAATCAAGGCCCTTGGCACCCACGAGAAGAGAATCAAGGTTAAGAAAACCGCGCACAACCAAGGTTGGGTTGATAGAAATGACAAAGTGGGCAATCGTGATCAAACCGTGATGGGAACGTTATCATCGGTCTCACACATATGTTCCCCTCCAAAAGATGGAAACGCCCAAGTGCAACCTGGTGAGAAATGTTGGAAGCTTCAAGATTGAAGTGATGCTGGCTTGTGAGTACTAAAAAGGTGAAGCAGATAGAGGGGTGAAAGTGCTAAAGGAGGTGTCTAACTTTGCCCAAATAGTGAGTCTGGCCAGCCGCCTTCTAATCAAGCACTTAAAAGCTCAAATGAATCACTCGTCCATACAAATGAACCCCAGAATGAAAGACACTCTCCCTAGTGACACTATGTCTAATCCCAAGAAGGATAATTATTACATGGCTACCACACGAGGAGCGGCAAGGTGTTGGTTTATGGGGGCGTTAAGACCAAAAATGTTGTTGACCCCAAAACAAGAAGTGATGTGAATGATGAGGTGCCAAAATCACCAAATGTTGTTGATGATAACAAATAACTTGGATGAAAGGAAAGTTTATGTTAACTCGAGAAGGCTGTTGAGGAGGAAACGAAAGCAACAGGGGCTTTAACCGATATGGTTCAAGAGCCTAGGATTCCCCTCGTTATCCTCAAATGTTAGATAAGAATAAGGAGGATAATCAGTTCCAAAATTATCGAGATGTTCAGCAAATTGTCCATAAATATACCTTTGGTGGATGCATTGCTCTAAATGCCAGGCTATGAGAAATTTGTGAAAGAATTGCTGAAGAAAAAGAAGGTTGTTGGTGCTGGTGTAGGGGAAGTAACACACATTTTAGTGCAATAATGGCGAGCAATATTACTCCAAAAAGAGAGGATCCTGGAGCTTTCACTATCCCCTACACTATTGGTCAGTTTTTCAAAAAGGCCTTGTGTGACATATTTAGCAATTTGAAAGCATAAACTTAATGCCTCTTGTTATTTTTAAGAAGTTAGGTATGGAAAATCCCAAGCCTACTAATACTATTAGGCTATTGATGGTAGACAGGTCTATCAAGAAACTGTAAGAGTGTTAGAAGATATTTTGGTCCGAGTGGACAAGTTCATCTTTCCAGCCGACTTTGTGGTATTGGATTGTGAAATGGATGTTGAGGTGCCCATCATTTTGGGGCGCCCACTACTAGCCACGGAAGAGCACCGGTGGATGTAGAGTTAGGGGAATTCAGTTCAGAGTTGGTGATGATGCAATAACCTTTAATGTATTTCAAACCACCAAACCCCGGATGAGTGTAAGGTGATAGGGTCTTCAATAGATAGTGTAGAGCAAGATGAAGTTTGAGAAGGTAAGACCAAGGATGAACCTCTGGAAGTGGCATTAAAATTGAAGAGGTATACATTGTTCCATAATGTTAAATAAGGCACTTTTTGGGAGGAAACCCAAGTGTTTGTTTTATGGTGATGTTTGATGTTTTTGTGGTTTTGTTTTGTAGGATGGATGGGGTGAAGAACTAGGTGGAAGAAAATAGTGCAATTAGTGGTGCAAGACCTGTGAAATGCAGGTGCCTGGGCAAAACGATGCACCAATGCAAGAGAGAAGCAAAAAGCTAGGAGTAAAAGGCGAGAGAATGGAGTTTTACCGGTGAAACGCTGGTGACAATCGCGACTCACCTAAGTTAAGAACCCGGCTTCAACCAATGAACCTACAGAGTGTGGTGAGAACTACCCATCGATGGAATGCTGGTAGCAAACCTACCTAACCTCCGGTCAAACGCAACACGTAAAAAGTGAACCAAAGCAAAAGGAGAGATCACCGGTGCTTGGATCGGCAAAACGCTGATACCCACCGTGGTTGCAGGTTCAGCGAAGTAGAGGTACATATTCTATTTTAAAATCTGATTGACCTATTGACCTGACTCGTGGCTATTTAAAAAAGATCAAACCGGTCAAACCCTTTATTTTTAAAATCCTTCTCCACCTTTCTTTTCATCTCCCCATAACCTTTCCACTTTCCCAATACCTCATTACCCCACAACACTTCTCTCCACTTCCCAACCCCAACCATTAAAACCCACCTCCTCACCTACCAATCATCTTCACTCTTCTCTTTATAAACCCTCATTCTCATTCTCTTCATTTCACAACTTCTTACTCAAACTCTCTCTCTAGAAAACCAGTCTCATTATTGTATAAGCCACCATTGTTAGTGAAGACAAAACACT
Organism: Datura stramonium; assembly: GCA_018107945.1. NCBI lineage: Eukaryota > Viridiplantae > Streptophyta > Magnoliopsida > Solanales > Solanaceae > Datura > Datura stramonium. The sequence continues at coordinate 37,832 of JACEIK010004628.1, read as the reverse complement.
CCCATCGAGTTATTTTTCTCATTACTCAATCTGAAATCATGTACATCCTTGTTATTATCTTGCTGTTGTTGAGAATGGGATTTCGAAAATGACGCATTCTATATCTGAAATTTCTTCCATCCCCATCTCCCTGATTTCCCATTTTGTGATTTTCGTTGAATGATTCTTATAACATGGGTATATTGGGGGTGTGAATAGTTGAATAATGTTGGGGAAGGTACTTATTTTAGAAAATTTATAAAATGGTTTATTTTGATATAATGGTTGGGAGTGAAGTTTGAGTAACCTGAATTAAGTTTAAATGAATCATTTTCCCGATGATAGATCGGGTGATATCGTTCTTAAGGGCTTAATCGTCATTTTTCTTTTGTTGTGTTGTTTGAGTAAGTTGCTCATAATGTGAGGGTGTGTGAGTAAGGCTTGTATTAGAGAAAATGATATTGATTTGATTTGGGCTGAGCTATTTTAAGTAGCGTTGTCACCTGTGAGTCGCCGATTAGCCCGACAAAACGCTGGCCAGCGCGGTGTAGGTGAGGCTTTAGCCACTTCCTACATGTGTTTAACCAACGCTTTAACTAGCTTTGCAGATCATGACCAACGAAATGCTGGTGTAGAATTGGTAATTCGCAACTTTGCCTAGCTCACTGCCCAAGCCTGCAGCCAACGACATCTCGCAGGTCTTCACCGGAGATTCGTAGTTGCATTGCCATACTGTTGGAACCTGATTTTGATATCCTACCTTGTCATCATCCAATTTTCTTTAGATTTTTATTTCTAGCTTAGTTTAGTTGTCTCTATTAATTTCATATCATTCAAACAAAAATAAAAATTAGATTGTGTGGCACTAACATTTCTCTTGCAGCATAAACACTCTATCCAGGCAAGGAGACAAGGGCAAGGCACCCTTCACATCAAAAAGAAAAGGTAAGGGAAAGGACAAGATCACCATGGAGGAACGATTCGATCTGGTTAGGGAATGATTTCCAATATCACTACTCAGCTTCAACCACTGCCAATGGCACACATTTGTTGAGTCTCTCCCGGAGTATTACACCAACGTCGCTAGAATTTTATGCGTGTTACTAAGCATGCCAGGAGGCAATGAAGTATAAGGAAGGTGGATGAGTTTCCTTGCCTCCCCTCACCAAGGTCCGTGGTGTGGAGGTCGATATTACTTCTGCCACTATCAATGCATTATTTTTGGCTGATGAGATCAATCCAGGAACTGAGTATGCAGAAAGAGTGGCCAACAAAGAAAATCAGTTCCTCTTGATATTCCAATTGGTTGCTAACGGTCAGCCCTTATGGGCCTCCATGGGTAGTGAAATCTCGAGGCATGATCTCAAGTTTGAAGCGAAGTTATGGCTGGAGTTTGTGTGCAGCCAAATTATACCATGAAAGTATGACCAAAGAGTGAACATGGAGGCAGCCATACTCATCGCCTGTATCATGATAGGTGTGCCCATCAACTTCGTGGAGATTATGGCCACCCAAATGAAGTGAGCGCTTAGGGAATGTCCATGTCATATGTTGTGTTTATTTCTCAGCAGTCACGACCCGAACATAGCCCAGATCCAGAAATGGGATAAAGAACCCCCAGAGGCTCCAAGTCGACCCATGGCATGAGCCTGACATCTAAAACTCAACATAATAAATGTGGAAATCTATTATGTGAAATATGAAGTTTGAGAATATAATAATATCTGAACATCTGAATACATAACACTAATCTGAAACTGAAAGTACACTGTCTGATAAGCCTCTACATAACTAATGAGTTGATGTGACAAGAACCCCAACTAACTCACCAAAGACTGAAACAGAAACATCATTACAAGTTGATAAAAGATCCTCGAAGGATGAGGACTCACCCATAGGCTGAGAATGCTAACCTTGAAAATCTGGCTAGCGGCGGGACTGAACCCAAAACGTCCAAGCCTGCATCATGAAACGATAAAGCATAGAGTATGCAATCAGTACTGGAAATGTACTTGAGTATGCAAGGTAAGGAAAATGGACAGTTAAAATACATAAGAGTTCATAAGAGTAGGACAGCATGATCATGAAGTAAATATCATAATGCAAACATAAGGTTCAAGGTTTGCAAACCATTCATAATCCAATCATAATCATAGTCATAAGATTTAACTTTTATAAACATAACTTGAGACAAAGTAACATAAACATAACCATTCATAAATCATGAGGAACAATGGAAGGACTCGTCTTTACTGACACCATCATGATAGAGTTTACATGATGCCTCACTATTTCGCCAAAGTGGCTGGCCCCAGCTTGCCAGGAAAGGGACGGCAGATGTGATATTAGGGATCCAAAATATATGTATATACCTATGGTGGAACATAGTCCTGAGACCACAAGGTTTACCTGAACGCGGGTCTACTCGGTGCTACACACTACTTTCCAAAATGCACATGAGGCTCATATTGCAATCGTGAATCATTCATGAAGCTCATGGCCAATTAAAACATGTTATTACTTGATCATACTCTTGAAATACATGATCATCCATGAGTAAAGGTCGATGAGTCGGCCAATAGTCATAAATTCATAAATCATGGAGAACATGCATACTTGTGAAAATACATATACTTGATATTCATAAATCCATGAAGAGCACTTGAAGAGAAATCATAACATAAATCATAATTCATAATTTAGACATAGTAAGATCAAAATCATAATAGAATCTTAACTTGACTTTTCCTGAAGCTTGCATAATTGGGCATAATTTAATTAAAATATGAAACTATGAATTAATAATCAAAATAGTTATAAAATCTATCCATATATCTCATAACATGATTTGATACATGAATGGAATTGACCCATAGATAGATCACAGAGAATTTTATGTATTAGGATAAAGCCCAATAGATCATGAACTTGAATCTAGAATTTAAATTCATTGAATTGAGAAGAATTTGAGCATAAGAGTGAAAGGAACTCTCAATATCATAGTCTTACATACTGGGTAAATCTGATTTACACTCCTTGAAAGCCCAAAGGATTTGGAGAGAATTGAGGATTTTCTCAAGTTTGATCTCCAAGGAATAACTCAAACTTGAAAAGTGGAATGGTAAGGCTTAGGATAGGTTTAGCACCCTAAAACCCTTCTAACTGAGCTAAAATGACGTAGTTTAGGACCTTAGAGCTTAGGAATTACAAAATACCCTAATAAAAATCTGAAATTTGGAATACTGCTAGTGACTAATGAAGGGCGCACATGCACCTTGTAGCCATATTTTACCCATACTTTACTATGTTTTGAGAACAAATTATGTGTGTTTGCATGTGTTTATATTATATATTTGTGAGAAAGGATAACGCACATTATGAGATGCTTTCAGGGCTAAAATGATAGATTTGGGTGTATTTGAGGCTTTTTGGAATGAAGGTGAAAAAGTTGGGTTGCACAAAACGAAGATTCTGAAAACACCAGTTACTAACAGCCACCAGCGTAGCTAGCAGCACGGCGCACGGCCATGCGCCAGTGCGACCAGATGCGTATGACTCATGCCCTTTAGCGATGAGACACTGCCTACCCACACTATGAGCGTGTGACGTGTCACCTTTCCTACATGATGGCATGCGCGGTGCACCAAGATTGTTCAAAAACGGCAAGTAGTGAATCCTACTTCAACTAGGGAAAAGAGATACCAATCCCAAATCAAATCCATGAATAACAAAAGAAGACAAATTCAACATTATAAATACCCTTATTTCTTATGGAAGAGATCAAACCTTGTGTGACAATTTTAGATATGATTTTAGAGTAAATTTTTGAGACAATTTTACAATCTAGAATGGGAGTTAGAAATACATTTGAGATACTTGTTGAGTTGTTCTTCCCATTTGCAATAATCAAGTGAGCCTTCTTTCTGATCATCATTGTAAGTATTAGTTTATGCTTTTGTTCAGTGAATTCTCATTAATTCTACTTATAACTATGAGAGGCTAAAACTCCACAACTACAGTGCCAGGGGAACCATGGCGAATTAATGAACTAGGTTTGCAATGACGTGATTCTAAACCAATACTAAACGCTTTGTTATCTCTATTCATTTTAACCATTTCTTAATGGTGCGCAATGTTAGGACTTGCCCTCGACCTCTCTACTCTGAGCCTAGAGAGGTAGAGATTAGGAAAAGAGAAGTACAACAAAGCCTGGTCTATAAGGGATCATTGTAATAATCCTGAGCTATGGTCGGTGGATAGCCAAATTTAGGACAAATTGATAACGTTAAATTGAAATCGTCGCAGACTTATCCAATTAGTATAGTAATCCAATAGGGACGAATCAGTCATTTGCATGAACCCTAGTTATCAGCTCTATGTCAAGTATTGGGATATCACAAGTGTAAAACCAAAGAAGTTATGAACTACAGAACACTCCACCCTAGTTAGTTGCATTAATTGGAATCAACATTTAAATTCTCAACAATATTACTTGTTAAATTTTACAAATTCCTCCTTTAGGAGATAATGAACTCAAAAGCTTAAATACTAGCGTTCTTCTATCCTTCCATTATTCCTCAGGGGATCGACCCCAACCTTGGTTGTCTCTTTATCGAAAATGTTTGCTTCATACTTTGACAAAAAGTGTGAGTTGAGCTGCTATCAAAAGTGGTTGTTCTCGGAATACGACTTAGATTAGATTAATTTCTGTGTTTAACTTTAGTCTTACTTCCTATTTTACTCTCTTTTTGTATTCTTTTCTGATGTGTCACAGGTTGGGGCATGGTTAAATAAGCGGCCAAATTGTGAACATGGTCCCAACAGGTATCTTTATGAAGTCTAAGTAATTAAGATACCTACATGGTGTCGCGACATTAAATCAGGTGCTACTTGGGAGGCAACTGGATCTTGGGCAGAATTGCATGCCCAAGTGATACCAAATGCTTCATTTCGACTTTTTATCTATCGTTATGTGTACATTTTCATGTGATTTGTAGTTAAATGATTTATACTAACCAACATGATTAGTGTTGTTTTGTAGGTAAAATGGAATTTTGGGAAGCTAAGGTCTATTGGTAATGATCGGGAATGGACTTGAAACAAGGAGTGGAAAAGGACAAGGAAGAGCAGCAAAATAAGGGCTCCAAGGGATGGACCCGTGTCACGCTACCATCGCGGAGGCATTCTTCCTCGCAGTTCAGTTTTGCAATTTCCAGTGAAGGTTCGGGTTTGGTTCTCCATGACACGGAGACAATGCTACGCGATGCACCCGTGTCACATTGAGTACAATTACCTGGGACATCAATTCTCTAGTGAAGGTGCGCGATAGCACTGTGGCACGTTGGCCAGACTCTGGGATGCAGGTCAAGGTGCACGCTGAGGGTAATTGTTGAGGGACCTAATTCCAGAGAGGGTCCAGGATACCCCCGTGGCACGGAGGGAGTGCTCATGACACTCCGTGCCACGTTGCTTGTTATTCCGGAAAAATTCTCAATAGTATAAATAGCAACTTAGGTTTTATTTTAAACATGCTGACTTTGGTTGAGCAAGAACGTGCTGCTGTGCAGCTGCGTGACGAAAATTCTAGGGTTCTTCTATCTCTTTCTTTACCAATTGTTTGTATGATTTCTACTATTTGATGATGTTTAACCACAAATGAGTGGCTAATCAATTTGCTGAGGTTAAGAATTAATTGTAGTGGAATGTGTAATTGTTGATCATTTCAGTTTTCATCTTTTCTTCAATGGTTGTTCTATCAATTCTTGTTCTAACCGGCATTAATGTTTTACAGCCAATGTTAATGTATATCTAAAAATCCAATTTTGATTTTGAAAAGGAAAGAAATTGGAAAGATGTGAATTGGTAGGATATGATCTCTTCTTAGGTTGAAAAATTGAGACTGATTTACATTCAGAATAGAAATATATCTGAAAGTCTTATTAGTTAATTAAGGAATCGGGAATGTATGGCTAGAGCATGAAATTCTTTTATCACAAATGTAGATTAAAGGTTCATGATTCTTAAATTGATAGGGACAAAAGTTCCAATCCATAGGCAATAATTTTGACTAGCAACCAAGGAAAGATCAATGAACTGTATTGGATAATTACTTCCCTGCATGTTCGTTTTAACCTCAGCTTGCTCATTACTATTGTTCAGACTCATTTTTATACCTTTGTCTTAGATTCATATTGATTAGGAAACTCAAACTCTCAAAATATTATTTATTTGGGCTGTTCCGCATTCTTAAAGATATAGTTCATTAACACTTAAGTTAATCAGTACCGTAGCTCAGTCCCTGTGGGTTCGTTACTTGGCTTGAAATAAACCACTTTACTACTTGTTCCGACCACGTGCACTTGCGTGTAGTTACCAAAACGGCGAACAACAACTCCAAGATAATTTTTTCATTTTTATGTGTTTGTTCAAGTGTGCAGGTGATAAGCCATGATTTTCAACAAAACATGAGCATGAACATTGAAAACGGGGTGCAAAACTTCTGGACGAGCACAGATGACATCGCTAGGCCAAGCAGCACAAGGCCTGGCGTGAGGCGCAGGCACAAGCGTCGCATGGCCGGCGCGATGCGCAGGTGTGAGACACCGCATCTAGAGGCACAAAACGTGTAGGTGAGGCAAAGCAGTGAGCTCCACAACCACGCATTAGTGAAGTATTAGTAAGCTCCAAGTGTCACGGAGAGGGTGTTCCAAGAAAAACTTTTGAGGGCTAAACTATAAATTCTAGCCCGTGGGAGTACTTTAAGAGTCTAGACCTAATTTTCAGCTCTTTGTTATAAAGCCGCCACACACACCCCTTGCATTCTCAAGAAAACTCTCTCAAAACTTCATCTCTTCATTAAATTCCTCCAACTTCTTTTACCAAAATCACAAAGTATACCATTTTTCTGATGAAACCTCCATAAATGGCACCAAAAGCAAACGAAGGGAAAGGTGAGGGTTCTTCAAGCCATGGGTTAAAAGGAGCAAGGAGAACTAGTGAAGAGGAGCATGAGTATGTGAGGATGGTACCACAACTATTGAGGTGATATGGGCTCCATTGGGTCACTTGAGCAAGAAGGTAAAAATGGTTCAAAGAGCATAAAGAATCTAAATACTCACATGATATGTTTACTGAAGAAATTGCTTGTCACTAGTTTTTCCCTCACATGACAGATAAACTACACACTCTGGCTCTTGGTTTTGGCGTTTGATGCTCCCGGTGATTGTAATTTGAATATGGTAAGCAAATTTTGCAAATTGATACCAAAGGAGAAGTCGAACAAAGTTAAAATTAGGGGTCAAATTATCGAGTTTCACCTATTTCTTTGAATAGATTACTTGGGGAAACCTCATGTTGACCCACAAACCTTTGTTGGCCAGAAGAAACCCCGTATAGAGAGACAGGGCATACTCTGTGTGACCTAATCCTATTGCAAGGTGGACTCGCCACCAAAAATTTGGGTATGATGTTTCCTCTTCCATAAGCTCACCTAAGTAGAGAGGCACGTGTCTTCTTAAAATAGTATGTGCTTGTTTAAACTGAAAGCATGTAACCTATGTGACTAGGGAAAGAGTGTGTATTGTCTATGCACAATGACTGGAATTCCAATTAATGTGGGGGTGCTCATTAAAAATGTGTTGAAGAGAGCAAGGGTGAAAAAGGGCCAAAACTTTGGGTTTGGGTGTCTCTTGACCTAATTTCGGCGTAGGCATGATATTGAGGAGGAGGCGGACTATAGACCTGCTTATGATCCTAGGGGATTCATGTGAATAAAGCTAAGGAACGAGGGTATAAACGGTCCAGCTCTTCTGTTAATGAGCGCAATGCGTAAATTGATAACATGTTGAGCCAGTTGTACGATATGCAAATGCCCAACTTGAGGATGAATGGTGTTGCCGAAATAGCAACCACGGCAAATTAACATGGATTACCCTCTGATCAAACACTCATGAGCCCTTTGCAAAGTTGGGCCTGGATTCGAGGAGCCCCTTGATGACGATATGGCCCCAGAGGACGAGATGGCGAGAGTAGACTGTACATAGAGTCTAGTGATGATAATGAGTGGAGGATTCCCGAGATGGGAAGCGTCTTTGCCCCCATAGACGATGAGGAGTAGAGGCTCAGGGAGTTCTTTTTTCACTCTTTTACTTTATTCTTTATTGTTTTAGTAGTAGGGACAGTGTGACTAATTAAGTCTGGGGTGGGAGAAGTGAACTTCATATTATCATGCATGCCTTAATTGCTAAATTTGCACATGGTAGGCTTAGTTTTTTGGGGATTTAAGACTTATCTTCCATATATGTAGTAGTTTATTTTTGTAGTTTTATTTTATTTTGGGTTCCTCCATTTTTGTTTTCCGTACTTTTCCGGTGGATAGTCCCTTAGAACCGACTAGCGAGTCTAGATTTTTATTTTTTTATTTTATTTTTTAGTCATTGAGTCATGACTTTGCCCGATGATGGATGGATGACGACCGTCTTAAGGGTAAATTAGTCATTAGGAAGAATAAAAACTTGGACCCTACGAATGCTAGGTGCTTCACTTTAGGTATCATTGAGACTTTACAAAAATTTACTCAAAAATGCATGAAAAATAGAAACACTAGTCTTTTGGAACTTGGACTCTTGTACTTCCTGAAAATTTGGGCTTAATTATATTATACATGCAATATTGATATATGTATTTATATGATTGATAATTCCATTATTAAACCATTTTGTGCCAATGTGAGGAATTTTTTATACTCCATGCTTGCAAATTGATGTCTAGAACTTGCCCTCTCGTGGTGTGCACAAAAATAAGAATAATGGATTTAGGAAGTGATATAGGAGTTTCTTTGGTAGCCTGTTTTGTCCTATTTTACCTACCTTTGTGGAACTGTCCTAGCTAGCCATTTTGAACCCTATTTGGCCTTTTAGATAGCCATATTGCAAGCTTGATCCCTTTTTATTCTATTAACTAGAATTAGATCCAAGTGACTCCTAGAGAACTTTATGAAAAATTTTGTATAAAGGAGCATAATTTGGAGTATGAAGGGAAAAGCTAAAAAGTATGGAAATTAGAAGATAAGAAAAGGATAAAATTTTCTAAACAAGGAGGGTGATATTAGTGGGAAAACAAAAAGAAGAAAGCTTTAAAAAAATGATGATGGAAAAATGTGTGAATGAGCTCAATGTTGAAAAAAAATTTCCACTAGTCACCTAAGATGAAAATTGAGAAATAAAAGGAGGTATAAGGAGAAAAATAGGAAATTGAGGAAAGTGCTTTAAAAAAATCAAAGTATTGTGAAGTATTAAAGTTCTTATGGAGATTAGTCACTATCTTGGCCAAATAGTTCCTACCGGTCTCTTAGCCTACATTACAATCAAATTTAAGTCCTAATTGATCCTTGATTCATAATTCTATATTAGTGGAGAATTACACTAAGGACAAGCCTAAGGGTCTTCTTTGCATGTATGTTGAGTACTTTGGGAGAGTGAGCGGAAATTGTTTATTTATGCCGATGTTCATGTTGACTTATATCTTGTTTGCAAAAAAGGGGGAATTTCTCCAAATTGTGAGGGGCACAATGGTAAGACTTTGATATATCTTCATTAAGCAAATTATATATGATTCATGTTATCCCAAAATATGTCTTGAATATTTAGTTTTCAAATTTAAGTGATTTCGAACTTTGACATTTTAATGTTGATCCTATATGCATGTGAGTGAATTGTTGGAGCTTTATTGATTTTTCTCATGATCCTAAGTGCAAGTAGACCATTCATAGGATGAATTTGTTCCGAAATTTCCTGAGAAGGGAATTAGAGATTGTTCGAGGACGAACAATAGTTTATGTTGAGGGTGATGATGAAGGGCGCATTTATTTTAGTAGCCATATTTTACCCATAATTTTTACTATGTTTTGAGAATAAATTATGTGTGCTCGTAGTGTTTATGTTATATATTTGTGAAAAAGGTTAACGCACATGATGAGATGCTTTCAGGGCTAAAAATGATAGATTTGGGTGTATTTGAGGCTTTTGGAACAAAGGTAAAGAAGCTGGGTTGCAATAAAAATGAAGATTGAAAACATTCAAGATCACCACACACCAGCGCAGCCAGCAGGCGGTGCACGGCTGCCATGCGGCCAGAGGCGCAAGGCACATGCCCTTCAGCATGATGAGAGGCATGGGGCGCTCGCCTACCTGTAAGCAGAAGGGCGATACGGCACCTTGCCCGTGCACCAAGCTTGTTCAAACGGCCAGCAGTGAATCCTACTTGAACTATGAAAAGGAGCTACAAATCGTAAATCAAATTTATGAAGGAAAAAGAAGGCATAAATCTACTATTATAAATAATTTATTTCTTTGTAATAGAGAGCGAACCTTGTGTGCACGATCTTAGATACTATTTTAGGAGTGAATTTTGGAGACAATTTACAACTTAGAATTGAGAGTTAGAAATACATTCAGATACTTGTTGTTGAGTTGTTCTTCTTATTTTTAATAATCAAGTGGGTTTTCTTCTGATCATCATTGTAAGTATTGATTTATATATTTTTGTTTATGAATTCTATTAATTTACTTATAACTATGAGAGGCTAAAACTCCACAACTAGGATGTGAAAACCATGGCGAATTAACAAACTAGGTTTTGCACAGCATGATTCTAAATAAATACTAAACGCTTGTATTGTATTCTCTTCATCTTAAACATTAACGGTGTGCAGCGTTAAGACTTGCCTGAATTCTCTACTTGCTTTAGCCTAGAGAGGTAGATATTAGGAAAAGAGAAGTACAACAAAGCCTTGGTCTTTATGATCATTGTATTAACTTGAGCTGTGGTCACAGTGATGATAAATTTGGGACAAATTAATAACGGTTAAATTGAAATTGCTCATGAGACCTAACCCGGTAATTGAGTATAGTCATCCAATAGGAACGAACCAGTCATTTGGATGAACCCTAGTTATCAGTTCTACAAGTAAAGTATTGGGATAGATCACATATTAGGATTCAAAAAGGGACTTATACCTTATAAAGTGACTCGCTGGGTCTAATAATATGCAAAGGATCAACATGAAAGCTCATAACATACTTGTGACTACTTCTGGCGAGCTTCACCGATCCAGACGTGATCACAGGCATAGAAGCGGTCCTGACACTGTCCCCTACCTGTGCCCTCAGTTTAGCTGTTGGGCCTCTACCTTTGCCCCGTTTAGCTGTTGGGCAATCTCTGTGTTTATGGCCTGACTTTCCGTACCAAAAGAAAGTGCCTAAACCAGCCATGCACTCTCCCAAATGGTTCTTTTCACATTTCTTGCAAGCTGGGTATGTAATCTCCCTTATCCTAGGTCTGTATAGAACACTGCTGTCGATGGTGCTAGGACTGATGACCTCTGAGGCTGGGAATGAGGTACACCACTCTGTCCTCTGTTGGGACACTCCGGAAATCCCCTGTCCTTCTCTCTTGTTCCCTTTTTCTCTTCCTCTAAACTTCCCATCCGCCTTTGGACGGTGGGACTTAGACTGGCCCTTCTTAGTAAATTCTAGAACCCTAGCAGCTGCCATCCCTCCAGTGGTATTAGAAGGTGCGACTGCCTACTAGTTAAGTTGAGAACCTATGGCGTGCATCATCATTCTGAAGGCAGGCTCAAGATCTGTATCGGTAACTTTCCCATAAAGGGGGCCTACTAGAGTTGGTGGGATTGATTGATTCCTGTCGCCACTCTTCGCTGGTTCTTCTAGGAGACATCTTCTGTGAATGCGTATAACACGAGTTAGAAGAGTAAGAGAGTCAGACTTTATCGCATGATATAGGACGAAAGAAGGGAAATTTCCTAAAACGTCTTGGTAGCCCTTCCTCAAGGGGTGAGGGCCCGCTTCACACCCATGAAAAAGACTCTACTTAATGCGACATTTAGACACCCTATGATACTCTAAACCTAATGCTCTGATACCAAGTTTGTCATGACTCGAGCATGGACCCGGATCAAGACACGACACCTAGAACCACAATGGCTCCAAGCTAACTCCATGGCATGTAAGCATAGCAACCCGAGCATAAATAAAAGTTGGAAGATAAAACTAAACATGAATATGCGGAAGTTTGAATATTATAAATTCAACAAAAAGTGCTTAACATCACAACACTAAACCAAAAGCTGAACATACTAGTCTATGTCTGAAAAGCCTCTACTGTCTGATGAGATGTTGAGACAAGCCCCAGTTACTCCAAGTCTGAAACTAAACCGACAAAATAACATGAAAAAAGAATGTCCTCGTGTAGATGAGAACTCACCAACACAGGGCTTAGCTGAACTGATAGGGAGCAGGACTAACAGCGACTGAGTCTGGATCGCCCGAACCTATATCATGAAACAATACAACATAGAGTATGCGCAGTACTTTGAATACACCGAGTATGTGAGGCAAGAAAACATGTTATTAAAATACATATGAGTTCATAAGAATAGGAAATTTCAAACATGATGAAATAATTATAATTTGAACATGAGGGCTCAAGGCTTTCAAAATAGTTCATAAACTAGTCATAAATATATTCATAATAGAAACCTTATAACATAACTTGAGTCAAAGTATCGTAAAATGACACATGCATAAGATCATAAGGAATAGTGAGGATTCATCATATAACCGACACCGTCATGAGGAGCTTACATGACGCCCCAACTTATCTAGCTCAAGTGGAAGAGTTGCCCTAAGCTTGCCAAGGCAAGGATCACACATGGCATGGATCACTTTAAAGGTAACATGAGTATAGTCCTACGTCAGCACGTAGTGCTCCCGAGGCCTGGCTCTGGAACTGACCTACTCGATGTTAGATACCCCAAAACATGTACATGGCTCATTGAAATCATGAACATGCTTGAAGTACATATGATGAAGTTAAAATCATGTAGATACATGAACACAAAATTTGTGAACTAGCCATTAAAAAGGCCCATGAGTTGGCCATAAATGTAAACATGATATTTTTAAAAGCTATGCATACTTGAGAAAATCATCATACTTGAAATTCATAAGTTCATGGAGAATTCTTGTAAAAATCATACATCATGATCTTAATACATATAACTTAGCTTGAGAGTTAATATCATAAGAAAATCATGGATTTCATTAGAAGGAGATTTAACCTCAGAAGTTCATAATCATGCTTGATAGTAATTTTCATGAAAGATTTGATACAAATACAAAACTCTAATCATAGAATCATCAAATTGATCAAGATAGCTAAACCCATAGGGGAATCATGGAGGAATTCAACAACACCTAATAAAGCCTGGAAATCTGTAAATTAGGGATATGGGAAATGGAGATCATAATTTCACTAAGAAAGGGTATGAGGATGGAAGAACGCCTTATTGATGAACCACACATACCTGGGTAAATCCAATTTCTTGTCTTGACTTGAGACCCAAGAAGATTTAATGAAGATGAAGATGATGAACCTAGCTTTTCTTGAGAGTCTTTGAGCGAATTTAATTTTCAATTAGGTGTGAGGAAGAGAATGAAGGTTCTAGGGTGGATAATACCCTTAAAACACTCTTTTCCAAGCTTAAAACAACATAGTTTAGGACTTAGGAGCTCAAAAATTATGAAAATGCCCTTAATGATCCGACAGGAAATTTCATACTGCTAGAAACAATGAGTCACTTGCCGACTCGTTAGGTCAAATGAGGAGTCACTTAACGACTTACTAGGTCAAATGATGAGTCACTTAATGACTCGTTAGGTCAAATGATTATCACTTAATGACTTATTAGGCCAAATGATGAATCACTCAATGACTCGTTAGTTCAAATGACAAGTCACTTAATGGTTCATTAGAGATTTGATGACTCGTTTCCTTAATTCATGAAATAGATTTGAATTCCCCATTGCTTCTCAAATAACGGGTCAGTTTAATGACTCGGGGCAGTCCTAATGCGACTGCCACTATCATCCATCATTCCTATCTGTAATTCTTTATCCTTTCAAATAACAAATCATTTGAAGACTGTTAGTCAAAACGAAGAGTCACTAACGACCCATTGGGAGACATTCTGATATTTTCAAATGATGAGTCATTTGATGATCTATTTGGTAAAAATGAAATACTTTAATGACTCATTGGGAGACATTTTTGATCTTTTCAAATGACTATGACATTTGACGAAACCACAGTCAAAACAACAAGTCACTTGATGATCTGTTCTATGACCTAGTGTAGAATTTCTTGCTTTCTCCGTTTCAACTTCGGGTTTGATCTAGCTGAACACATTATCTCCCCTGCTAACATCCATCCTGAATGGTAGATTAAGTATACTGAAGGGATGGCAGAATTGCAATCTCCAAAACTGACAACCAAAGAAAATTGATAGAGTGATTGACTCTGGACTAAAATACATATCTGAACTGAATTCATGAAATATGCATACATGTAATGACATGAAAGGAACTTAGACACATGAACTTGACATGAACTTGACATGACTGAATAGAGTACTAAGGAGGAACTCGATACCTCATGGCTGAATTGAAAACCAAAAGGAAAAGATGCGGGTGTCTAGCCATCACATCTGCTTCTGGCTTCCCATGTTGCTCCCTCAAAAAGCTAATTTCTCCACAAAACCATTACTGAAGCTACTTCCTTATTTCTCAACTTCCGAACCTGACGATTAAGGATCTAAACAAAAACCTTCTCATAGGTAAGGCTATCCTTCACACCTATTTTTTTCCACTTAGAATATCCAAGGTTAATAACAATGCACTTTCAAACAAAGATACATGGAAAAACTGGATGCTGATGAGCCCGCAAGTGTACGGGTCGTACAAGTAATACAGTGGCTCTTTTTAAGAACCGGAATGTCGAACCCACAGGACAGGAATACGGGGTGAAACCTTTACGTTGTTATTAATACAACTACAACAATGAAGACAACAGTGTGAAGAAAAGTTTGTGTGTTTTAGAAAATATAATTTTTATACTAAACTAAGTTATCTATACAGTTGAGTCTGAACTATGAAATGAGAGCACGCTGAGGCTACAAAGAACATGTAAAGAAACGAACTATCGATGTACATGGTTTATCTTTTCCTCCGATTGCTAGGTCGGAACTAATGCCTATGGATTAAAACTCTCGTATTTAACCCAACTTAAGAATCATGAACCTTCCACCTACATTTTCTTGATAAGAAGGAATTCAAGTTCTAGCTATACAAAACCGATTCCACACATGACTAATACGACTTTCAGGTATATTTCTGTATCCTGAAGGTAACCGACCTCCTAATTTTCCCAAACCAAGAAAAGATCATATCCTATTAATTCACAACTTTCCAATTTCTTGCCCTCTCGGGTGAAACCGACTTTTTGGATTTACATTAACATTGGCCATATTAACGTAGTAAGAACAAGAATTAAATAGAACAACCATGGAAGAAAAGAGAAAATAAATCAGCAATCAGTAATTACATTTCAGCACAATAGTTCATAACCTCAAGAAGAGAAGAGAATTAGCCACTCATTTGTGGATTGAACACTGTTAAATGAATGTTAATCATACAAACAATTGAAAGAAGGAAGAAAGGAGAGAAAACCTCTAGGAAGTTTTCGTCCTCTCGCCTGCCCGTAACCCACGTTCTTGCCCACCAAGTCGGCTAATTAAAATGAACCTAAGTGTTCTATTTATACTAGGGATAAATTTTCTGAATAATATAACGTGTCACGGAGTGCATCGCAGAGCACTGCCTCCGTGCACGGTGCAAACGCGGAAGCCCTCTGAAACATCCGCCCAGGTGAATTCGCTTCCAACGCGGCACTAAGAGAATGCGGAGCATGTCCAACGTTACGGTGCAACGCGACCCTCTCTGAAATGCAACGTCTGGAGAATTTAATCCCGTCGTGGCACGGCCCGATCGCGGACCCTCACTGGACTTATTGACTTTTCCATCCTGGCAAATAGTGCATCCTATGATGGCAGCGTGTCACGGCTCCATCAAAGGAGCCCTTGTGAGCCTTGCTTGACCAACCGCTTCCTTGCTCGTTCCCGAAGTGCATCTTCGATTTCAACATGCTCATTTTTTTCACAAAAGCATGTTTTTCCTACAAAACAACGCTAATCATGTTGGTTAGTATAAAATCACACTTCCACACAATTTACATGAGAATGTACAAAAATTATTAGATAACAAGGCAAATGCTATACATTTGAGTATCGGTTTGGCATATATAAATATGCCCTTTATCACCTACCCCACACTTAAAATCTTGTTTGTCCTCGAACAATACTTATACACCTCATGAAATTGATATCCCATTATGGCTACTTAGGCTTGACAATACGAGCTACGGTTATACCGATTATGTTCAAAACAAATCATCAAGAAAAACATGCATAGTATCATTATTACAACGACACTTAATAGATCAAGACCTCCTAGCACAAGAATCGACTCTCGACATCGGCAAACTCATGCATATTAGTTGACCGAGATATCCGACACGAATTTTTTTCATCATCAAACATGTGCCCTCACACTGGGGCTAAGAGAGTTTCACCCTTTTTAATCACATGAACCCGAAGGAAATTCATGTCGTGGTATATATATACAGTCAATTTCGCTCACTCTCCTAAACGAATTCACATGCATTGTGTCATGACCCATAAGCTTCTGCCTCTAGCGTATTACTCCACTAATATATGGATGCGTGATGTAAGATCAATGAGACTTAACAGGTTGTAATGTAAGCTACGGGAAACTAGTATATACCGGGCTAACCAATAATAGTAACTAGCTCTTTAAGCGCTACCCATCCCATCAACTTCTAAAATTATTTTCTTCCTTCTTCCTCCTTCTCTTGAAGTTATCTTTATATTTATCACCCATGTTTTAACATACCAGACTAACGAAGGAGAAAATTGAGTTAAACAGCTTTCTTCCCTTCAAATCTGGCCATTTTGCCCTTGACTCTTTTTTTTTTTTTTTCTTTCTCTCTTTTCTTTTTTCATCACTTTTCTTTTCTTTATCACTTCACTCCTTGACACCATGGGAAAATGTACATTTTTCTTCTTTGAGCGCTTAAGAGCTTCGGATTTGGTTTAAGGACCACGAAAAGATGGGGCACTTGGTTCACACCCTTTTCGACAAAAGAAAACCAGAAAAGAAAAATTTATAAAGGCTAAAGGCTCTACGGGCTGACTAGGATTTAATCTTTCAAGGTAGACATGAAAAGGAAAACAAGAAAACTTTTGGTTGACAAAGAAACGCCTACCATCCTTTCCTACACTACACTTCCTTCATTTCGTTTCTACACACGACAGGCAAGTTCTAGGCAGTCGACAATAGCATGGAATAAACACCTCACTATACACTCGATGCACATGCTCAACTCAAGATGGATTTCACAGATTCTTTAATCAGCTAATCACAAGAATTAAAAATTAAGCCTCAATCACACCGAATCGAATTCTATGGCATAAGTGTCTCACATATGTACCAAAATTGCATGCTTTCACGAATCATCTTTGCCATATAATTATTATGATATAAAATTATAAAATCAAAAACAAAACAAAAATAAACAAAGTAAAAAAATCTAATATAATAAAAAAAATAATATAATTTTTCACTTTATTGAAAATTTAAAAAACGAAATATAACTACTCCTATCGACTTACCTTTCCCTTAAGACGGTCGTCATCCATCCATCATAGAGAAGGGTCACTATTTACGACTTCGGTTCAATGGGACTCTTCTCGGCAAAAGAACCGAAACAAACTCCGAGAAACTCCAAAAGAAAAATAGTTAGAAATTTTTTTTTTAAAACTGTCGATGATTTCAACAAAACTATTTACATACTGGCTAACAACATTCCACAGCACACAACAACACTTTCGCAACAACAATATTTACATAAATGAACATACACATAAAACAGAGTCAAATTAAAACAAACACGACAACAAGACAGAACATGATGATATACAAATAGGGCAAATTCAGCACCACCCCAACTACTCCCACCCCACACGAAAATCGAACACCGTCCCCAGTGTTCATGACAATTACAAACAGAAAGGTGGTTCGTGAAACTCCCGATCAGTCAAAGTATTCCACTTCCTCATCGTGTGCCGCCGCCTCATCCCCCATATCTGAGTCTCCACCGTCGTCCTCCTCCGACTCAACGTCGGAATCCTCACGGCGTGTCTCCTCGTCCGTGGGGACATCATCATCTGCTCCACAAAGCTGGGCCCACCTGACATAGTGCCCTGGCATTCTAGCCAAATAGGTAATCTAAGTCCAGCTGCCATAGCTGTCCTCCGTTGCCGGTCTCCCGCCCAGTGCGTAGCTGGAGCATCTGATCCTGAACATGCGGGACATATATTGATCGTCCCGAGCATGTTGCTCGTCTGGCCAATGGGAGAACAGCCCGTGAGTGGGTGTCGGGTGCCTTAGTTTTTGTAACATCTATGGAACACCTCTCCACCTGCGGGATGTAGTCTAGGGCCTCCTCCTTGACCTCCTGGCCCCTCAGGAACGTCGTCAGCAGCCCGCCGAATCCGGGTACCTGTGCCCTTGATGCAATCGGGCTCTGTTCATGGCGGATATGATCACCGCCCGACATTGATCTCCAGCCCCATTAGGCGTATACCAAGTACACGATCCCGGGTCACATCCGTCAGGCGTACACCCCTAATCAAACAGGAGAACGATTTTCAGGCCAGATCCTGGCTTCCCTGTTCATCTGTGCATAGGGCAGTGTCTGATGGTAGCCGCTCCTTGTGCCTGCTCCAACGCGTTGTAGACCGGGCTCCACATAATGTGCGTCCGACATCTGCATAGGGTGGAGTGATGTTCACTTGCTCGGAGTATGTGGCGTCTGTATTTTGCGCCCTTAGGATGGCATTGAGGTGGTGAGGCTCCAATGTGACAATCTTGCCCTTATTTTGATGGTGTGACTCTTAGTGTCGGGTTCCAGTTGGCATAAATTCCCGAAATTAAGTAGAGGTTGCACTCCTTGGGCTCATCGAAAATGAAACGAGTCAATAAAGGCCAACTTTGCACCATCTGGGAACTCTTGTGCCAATGGTTCCCGTGCAATATGTTCCTCGGGGAAGTATTTGTTTTCTTTGTGTTTGGTGTACCACTTCTTCCCCTCCTCAGTCACCCATTGTGTTCCATATTGGCGGCGCTGGCCGCGTGGAACTGCCGGTGCTGCTGGGATTGCTGCTCCCAGTCTCAATCTCTTTTCTTCCGGCGCCTGATGTTGATGCGCCCTTTCCCTTTGTCCTGCTCTGCTAGACATTGTCTCTGTCAAAGAAAACAGACAGTAACAATGTTAGTCGAATTAACTTAGCTTTGACTAAGGTTGGGTTTTGGCTCGGCCACCCCACACTTAGTCTTTAGCCCACATTATGCATTTTGGCAAGATCACATTTATTCTAATTTACAAAAGATACAAAATCTAGAACAACTAACAAAAGAAAAAAAACACAAACAAAATCGCCTCGTGCCTTCTTAACCTTCGACAGTATAACCTCTATGTACTACTCAGACTTCGTACAGCTAATCCCGACACACTATCGATAATCATTTCATTACATGGCATTGGGTTAAAAGAAAACAAGAAAAATAAGAATATTCCACAAACTCAAACTAAGCAATTTCTCGATTTTTATGCAATTCGATGAGTTCAAGGGAACTCACCCAATTTGCACCCCTGATAATTTATCGTTTCCTTATGCATAACACGATAAGCATACACAATTCAATTCACTCAACATGCACAACCCACAATTTTTCAACAATTCCCCCTCAATTCAATTTTTCAACTCCACAACCCAACCCTAGCTACAAATTCGCGCAAAATTCCGAACTTAAGCATGTAATTATCGATTTCATACGATCACAACGATACTACGAACAACAATTAACACAACCCAAATGTATTTAGGCTCAATTTTATATCAAGGGCATGGATTCTTCTTAGTTTATGCTAGAAATCGAAATTTTAGCTAAAAATTGAAGTTGAGTTCAAGAACATACCTTAATTCGATGAGAACGAAGTAAAGTTGATAAATTTCACTTCTAATGCCGTGACACGTTAAGGGGGAGGGGATTTTTGGGGGGTATTGTCACGGAGGGCAGAAGAAAGTGGGAGAAATGAGGGGTTTAGGTTGTGTGGAATTTCGCGCGGTCGCCCTCGGGTGACCTGGTGTGACCCGACGCGATTAACACGGCCAACGTGTCACGGAGGGTAACGCGGAGTATGCCCTCCGTGACAGAGCCATCGCGCAGCATTCTAGAATTTTTAAAAATTCCAAATTTTTGTGCCTTCAACGTGTCACGGAGGGTAACGCGGAGGCCCTCCTCCGTGACACTGAGCCATCGCGCAGGCCTACTGCTTTGGCTACTTAAAGTTTTTCTCTTCCTCATTTTTCTCCTTTGCATTCCTTGCATTTTTTCCTCCGATCAACCTGTACAACATCTACCACACGAATCGGTTAGAATTCCAAAGTTGAAGAAATTGAAAAATTAAAAATATTTTTATTTTTTTTATTTGTGTATTTTTTAATTTTACATATTTGAAAATTGCATAAAAAATCTTTTCTTTCCTTTTTTTTCACATGTATAATTTACAATTACAATTCACGGGTTGCCTCCGTGCAGCGCCTGGTTTACCGTCTCGGCTCGAATTCGTTTGAGCTTCATTCTGCCCCTAGGGTGACGGATGTTTTCTCACGACGTCCACCCTCATCAAGCTTACCTTTATCGGGGGCTCTCCCTTTGGGTTCGCCGCTCAACACCCCGAGCAGCACTCCTAGTTGCTCAAGCACGCTAATCAACGAGTTCTTCGTACACGGCCGGGAGTTTGGTGGCCTTGTACACATCGAACACCTCTACCTTGTCATGTGCTCGCATGGTTAGCTGACCTGCAGCTACATCGATGAGCGGTTTCCCGGTTAAAGCTGGCTATGCTGGGTCGTCCCAAAATAAATGGGACTTCCGCGTCTGGCTCAAAGTCCAACACAACAAAATCCACCGGGAAGATTAGGGAGCCGACTTGCACTAGCACATCCTCCACAATACCGTCTGGTCTCGCTAAGGAACAGACCTGCAAGCTGCAAATCACTGCTGTAGGTCTAGGGACTTCCTAGACCTAACTTCTTAAATACCGAAGTTGGCATCAAGTTAATGCTCGCCCCAAATCACATAAAACCGCGGAGCTCGGATACTTTGCCCGATTGTTAATTGAATTGTGAAGCTCCCAGGATCTTTTGAGCTGTGGGCAACCGATTTTGTATCCGGGAAGTGCACTCTTCTGTAAGGGCCACCGTGGCATATTCGGTAAGCCTTCTTTATTGGCCACGTTGTCCTTAATATATTTTGCATACTTGGGCACTCCTTGCAAAACATCAACAAGAGGTAAGTTAATGTGTACCTGTTTAAGCACCTTCACAGTTCTTGAAGCACGCTCCTCCTTTGTGATTCTTTTTTGTGAACGTTGAGGGAAACGGGGGTGAGGTCTTTCTAATTCAGCCTCTTTGTGTTTCCCCCTCTCATCATTCTGCTCCCTCCGTTTCTGCTACTCCTGACTGTTGAGGTGGTATTTCTGGTTCCACTCCTTCAACTGCAACCATCCTCGTGGTCACTGCATTTACCTGCTTGGGGTTGGATCTGTGTCACTGGGGAGTCCTCCTAGGCCTGGTGTTCTGGGCTCCAGCAAATTGCCCAAATTGATACTCCAGTGCCTGCAGCTAGCTAACATTTGACATCGGCTACCAATTTGACAGAATAGGCCCCGCAATTGAGCTTGGCTAGCTACCAGCTGCTTGAACATCTCCTCAACGCTGGGCGAGGGTGGGAGGAGGGGCATTGTTGTTTCTGTATTGTGCCTGATAGTTCTGTGGCCCCCTTGATTCCGCCGCTCCCCAATGAACTCTGCCTGATGGTTGTTGCTACCCCAAGAGAAATTCCAAGGATTCCTCCAATTAGAGTTGTAGCTATTCCCATACTGTTGGTGATTGCTCTTTTGTGCATTCCCAACAAAGTTCACCGAGTCTGGATTTGCTCCACAACACTCAGCTGAGTGTTCAATTGCTCCCGCACACTTCACACCAAATCTGCTGCACCGCATTCACCGGGGGCTTGAGATCGTCAAGTTCATGTTGCCGAAGATGGGTGTCTTAATTGATTCTGCAAGGCAGCTATCTGTGCAGCGATAGCTGTAAACCCATCCACTTCCAAGACTCCAGCTGCTTTCCTTGCTCCTCCCTTGAAGAGTCCGCATTCCACTCGGATTTCCTGCGAAATACGATTAAGCAAAGAATAAAACCTCCAATAAGTCTTTTCTAAAGCTTGTCCCCCACTGCCGAATCCAAGAAAATTTTTTGTGTGGGGTTCCAAACATTCTATAAAAGTGTGCACCAGCACATCATTTGACTGGATGGTGATGAGGACAGTCTCTCAACATTTTAAATCTTCTCCCAAGCTTGGATACAGATTCTCTCCTTCCCTTTGTTTAAAACTCAGAATTTGACTTCTAAGCCTTGGCTGCTTAACGAGGAAAGAATTGGATCAAGAACTTTCTTGCAAGATCATCCCATGAGGTGATAGAGTTTGGTGGCTCAGCTTTCAGCCACCTCTGGGCATCTCCAAAAGTGAAATGGGAAAAGTAAGCCGGACATAATCTGTTGACACTCCAGCGGGGATGTATGTCACTTATCTCCAGAAAATTCTGAAGATGTTGCTGTAGTCCTCGAGGGTGACCTGTAAACTGCCCGCTTGTGTGTGCAGTGTCTGCAATCATATTCTATTTTAGCTCGAACCTCCTCCTGGCTCAGGTTTTAAGTCGCTAGATGTAACATTACTAGCATGGGATTGCCACATCGCGAACCGGCCTGGTTGTTAATCTCGGGCACTAGTAATCACACCATTGGTGGTCTCAAGTGGTTGCTCCATAATAGTTTGTCTGAGAACTGCAACTTTCTTCTAGAGCTTCTCTCCGCGTTGACGATGAAACTGTCTTTCCGGCTCTAAGGAAGGATCCACTGCAAAACCCTTGTCTTTGCCAGTGTTCAACAGAATCTGCTTTCGCAAAATACAGGCTAAGACCAAGTTGTCAAACACTGTAATATTGAAATAGCAAACCAACATGCAAAAGAAAATTGGGTAAGTTTCACCAATTGCCTATTCCCTGGCAACAAGGCCAAAAACTGATGATAATCAAGCATGGTCACAAGTAATACAGTGGCTCTTTTTAAGAACTTGAATGTCGAACCCACATGAATAGGGAATAATGGGTGAAACATTCTTAGTTGTTAATTTACTACAACTACAACAATGAAGACAATAGAGAAGAAAAGTTTGTGTGTTTTAGAAAATATATTTTTATACTAAACTGGGTTATTCATACAGCTGAGTCTGAACTATGAATGAGAGCATGCTGATACTACAAAGAACATGTAAAGAAACGAACTATCGATGTACATGGTTATCTTTTCCTCCAGTTAGTTGAACCAGCTGCCGTGGATTAAAACTCGTATTTAACCCAATCTAAGAATCGCGAACCTTCATACCACATTTTCGTGATAAGAAGGAATTCAAGTTCTAGCGAAGTACAAACCTGACTCATACTGATGACTAATACGACTTTCAGGTATATTTCTATCCTGAAGGTAAATCAATTCCCAATTTTCCCAAACCAAGAACAGATCATATCCTATTAATTCACAACTTTCCAATTTCTTGCCCTCTCGGGTGAAACCGACTTTTTGGATTTACATTAACATTGGCCAAAGACTGAACTAGGGGCATGCGTTTATTAAATAGAACAACCATGGAAGAAAAGAGAAAATAAATCAGCAATCAATAATTACATTTCAGCACAATAGTTCATAACCTCAGCAAGAAAGAGAATTAGCCACTCATTTGTGGATTGAACATCGTTAAATGAATGTTGACCATGGCAAACACTGGGTGAATAGAAGAAAGGGATAGAGAAACCCAGAAGCTTTCAACCTCAGCTGCCTGTAACCCACTTTCTTGCTCCACCAAGTCAGAATAATTAAAAATGAACCTAAGTGTTCTATTGATATCTAGGGATAAATTTTCCCAAAATAATAGCTTAACCGGTCGAGTACCGTGATACCCGCTCGCGGACACGTGCAAACGCGGAAGCCCTCTGGAACTGGTCCGCCCAGGCAATTGCTCCAACCGTGGCACGGCATGCATCGCGGAGCATGTCCAACGTGCCACGGTGCAATCGCGGACCTCTCTGGAAATGCAACATCTGGAGAATTTAATCCCAACGTGGCACCTGCCGATCGCGGACCCTCACCGGAATTTATTGACTTTTCCATCCCAGGCAGAGTGTGCAACCGCGATGGCAGCGTGTCACACGCTCCATCGCGGAGCCCTTGCATCCTTACTTGACCAACCGCTCACCTTGCTCGCTCCCGAGTGCATCTTCGGGCTTTCCCACAGGCATTTTTTTCACTAAAAGTGATGAAAGTTCTACAAAACAACGCTGGGAATTGCTGGTTAGTATAAAATCACTCTGGCACAATTTACAATGAGAATGGAACACAATATTAGACAAACAAGGCAAAAGCTATACATTTGAGTATCGGTTTGGCATAAACATGCCCCTTATCGATGCGCCGGGCTAACTCTGACTGGTAGCTCCAACTCATGATTACCTTGCCATATTGTCTTTAGAATTATAAGGGACCAAACATATCGGGGACTAAGCTCCTCTCTTAACCTTATCACCCTTCATGGGTGAATACCTTCAAAACACCCAATCATCAACACCAAATTCTAGCCTTCTCGCCAACATCCCATATGATTTATGACACCAGCTGTTTTCAACATTTAATAAGCTAAAAAACCTTCTCCATCACCTCATGAATTGAACCAGGCCCTATCAATATAGTCTTATCTACCTCAAACCGTCCAATAGGTGATCTCACACTCTCCATCCATAAAGGAGCCCAACGGAGCCATACTGAACGCTAGAGTGATAGCCGTTATTGTAGGCAAAACTCGATGAAAGCAGTGATCATCCCAACTACCCTTGGAGACCACTCATGCACGCTCTTTGTTACACCCTTATGTTTTGGACAGATACTCATTCATGTTTATTGGAGAGCTTTGGGCACACACGCTAGAAAAGATCGGGGCAGACTGATCATGCCAAAGAAGCGCCATGAAGAGGAGGCCACACTTCTCCACATGGCCACACACGGAGGGCCTGTCCCAGGCTCCACTATATAAAGCCCACTTTGGTTTTTAATTTCATTTCACCCAATTTTATTTCCAGAACACTCTAATTAGAACATGGAAGAACGAGGGTTCAACATAAAATTTCATCCGATTACACCGCTAAACGCCGTCCAAACTCAAAATAATCTTTGGGTAGTGAAGTATTAAGCTGCAGGGAGCATCACGGAGTTAGTTTTTTATGAAATTCGGCCGATGAACCGTCGTCCCCACTGAGCCGTAAGTAAGGAATTGCTCCAAATTTGAAGGTTTAATATACTCCTAGCCCTAAAGTGAGTATTTCTCCCTTCTGAACATCCGAGAAATAGCGAGTTTTCGGCTGTTTTTTGATAAGTCAACGTTTGGGCTATATATATATGTATATTCAAGAAGCATTTTCTTCTGGAATATGGATGAATAGTTATGGGTTCTGCTGAATGTGAAACAGTTGCAATGAAATAGCTGAATATTAAATGAAAGCCACGCTAGTTGTTTTAAAGCCAATGATCCGAGGTTAAGCAAAGTTTCACTCTTCAAGTGTTATACCTTGTATATAGTAAAATAGAATAAATTCAAGAAGAAAGCTTCAGAAGCTGAGTATTAAGTATGCTTGTATTATTGCTACATTAGAATAAAAGTCAGTAAATTAGTATTAAATGAATGAGATGGCTATTTGCCCACTATTCATTGAATCCAGCCGAGATTCAGAATAGAATATAAGGAACATGAACAGCATATAGACACCTATACATGCAGGTGTGACATGCTGTTTGTTGAGACCTTGATTGTGGTTATGTGGGCACCCTTATAGCTTCATTGCCGCCCCAGGCACAGCTGCCCACTCACTCTCAGAGGTGGAGATACGCCTGTACTCCGGCGAGTAGCATGCTGTCCAAACAGTAGACAAAGATGGGATGAATTTGAACAGCAAGCTGATCAGTGGACAGCACACCTCCTGTCAGCGCTTGCGCCTGTGGCATAGATTAGACATGTATACAGATCTCAGTTATGCCACAAGAGTCTTCCAAACTGCCAGATATGCTATAGCCTGAAAATTCAGAGAGCCAAGTTACATCAGGCCAGCTGGGTGCTCAACATGAAGGAGTGGAGTGAATTTATTTGTGGATGGCGACTCTGTAGGGGTATATAGATTGGCGCATGGATTGGGCACCTTCATTGGTGTAGATGGTATAGGTTCTGTATTCACATATATATATATATATATATGTTACTTATTACATTGATAGATATATATAATGCCAACACATGTAAATGATCCTTATCTTCTTTCCAGCATGTGCCAAGCTCGGCACAGATTCTGCCATCCTGCATTAGCCTAGAAATCTTCTCTCACATCGCAATCATCAAGTATTGCTGTTCATTTTAGTCATGTTTATTTATTTCTTTTGCATACGCAACTAAGGGTAATCACGCTTGGGCTTTCAACATTTTCCCCAGCAGTAAAATTCTTAAGGATGAGGAGCCAATCCCTGCAACTCCAGCCTCTGCACATAGTCACACCTCCCAGCATCTGAGCTAGACAACTATATTTATCTTTCTTTGTTGGTATAGTATGGGTAGTGTCAGCCCTGCCTGACCATCTTATCGCGATTTTGTGGATTGCTGATCGTATATTCTCTAAAATAGCTGTACTGATCGTGTGAGGTCGTGTATGTTTTATTTGTTTATGATGGCCACGTGGGGCCTTATTCATTTGGTAGTGGTGGACTTGTTGTCTCGAGTGGGCTTAGCTTATTTTTTTTATTTCAAAATAACTGAGACAAAGATGGTGGCCATGTCAGCCCGCATAGGTTCCCTATTGATTCAGTTGTTCTGGGTTGCTATTGTTTTCTTACAGGTGGCTATAGGCCCACGGCCGGAGGCTGTATTTATAGTCATTTATACAGCCCAGCGGGATCTATAACCCAAAGCAGAGTGGCCCCACCCGGAAGTGCTTGTCTCCGCAGTCCAGCAGTCCAGGTCTTAGTAGGGCACCAGGTGCTGTCATGCCTCCTAAGTGAGGGCGATGTCCTGGTATCAGAGCAGGTCATATCTCAGGGCAGTCTGCAAGCCGTGCTAAGTAGAATCTAATCTATGGATGTGTTGTGCACTAGCATACCATAAAGGTGAAGCCGCAAGGCATAATAGGATGGTTATTCTTTCTTCATAATTAGTTTGTCCAGTTAAGGCATGGTATAGGGTTGAGTCCCTAAAGTCATCACACTTCTTGTTTACAGATAAATGGCAGAACAGCGACATCTTGTCACAGGTAGAAGACTGGAAACCACAGCGAGAAGGCACCAAACAGATGCTTCAAATTTCACTTAGAATCAACCCGATCCGATGGCGATACAGAGGCGTCATCTCGACCTTCTCAACAGTCCCCACCCCACCAGGAGCCACTCGGGACGACATTACCCTGCAAAGTTCCTGTCCCCACACCATCCGACCAAGAAATTTGAAGTGCAGTAGTTATGTTGGCACAAATTGATGGCTACTCAGCGCCAGTTAGTGCCACCTGCATAGCAGAGTCATCAGGTCGGCCTGGCAGTTCGAGGGTTCGAGAGAAATTCTTGCACTCAGGTCCCCTGCAGCCGGCAGGGTCGGATCATGCAGAGAGGATCCTCAGGACTTCCTGGATCAGATGCAGAGAATCTTTCGGTTCATGCATGTTACATCTATAGAATCAGTTGACTTAGCAGTATTCCGGCTGCGGGATATTGTTGTGTTGTGGTACGAGAGTTGGGAAAGGTCCTGAGGGAGAGATGTCTTCCCCTCCGACCTGTCCAGCTCTCGTGAGGCTTTCCTAGACCGTTATTTCCATGAGAATTGGCTGTGCTCTGATGGACCAGTTTGATTTAGAGCGGGGGCGAGGAGTGTACGGGAATACGCCCTATAGTTCGATTCCTTAGCCCGCTAAGTATGCCCAGCTTTTGGTGGACACCATGCCATCGGAGTCCACTGGTTTATTATGGTCTAAATCCAGAGTACATAGAGGCGTGCATGACAGCTACACCGCAGGAAGATATGGATATTGCTTAGGGTGCAGGCCTTTTGCCCAGACTATTGAGGGCCTTAGACAGTGGGCAACAGGATAGAAGACGAATAAATCAGGAACAACGCCGCAGGGATAGATCACATGAAATACGAGGGAGATTCGTAGAGGACCTAAGAAGCACATGATTGTCGATAGGCTACCTAGACCCCCACCTCCATCATGCGTAGCAGAGAGGGCAGATTGCTGCAGAGGACAATTAGAGTCCGGCGGCTCGAAAGGTAGATTCACCTCAGCAGAGGAGGGTAGAGTAGAGCAGTTACCACCCCACCTTGCCCTATTTGCAGTTGACTTACACACCGAGCTTATAGATATGGCTCCACAGGTGTTATATATGCGAGCAGGAGGGTCACCGATGAGAGACTGTCCAGCCAGGGGTCAGGGTAGCCAAGATAGATAGGACAGGGCGTTATCAGGGCCGCGAGCTCCAGTAGCCTCGGCAGGGCGTAGGCCCTCAGTCTCAGCAGGCAGAGGCCGAGGAAGACTGGGTGGGCTCTAGTTCAGGTACGGGCCCAAGCGTACCTATGCATTACCAAGGAGGCAGGACTCAGAGGCATCTCCTGATGTAGTAATAGGTATGATGACTATTTGCTCACACCCTTGTTTATGTATTGATTGACCAGGATCTACTTTTGTCCTACGTTACCCCATTTGTGGCTCGAAAGTTCAGTGTTGTACCAGAGCTGTTTCAGCAAACCTTTCAGTATCTACACCCGTCGGTGACTCCACTTCATAGCCAGAAAGGTGTATTGAGGTGTATAGTAGAGGTTGCTGACTGTCAGACTAAAGTAGATCTGGTAGAATTAGAGATGATTGATTTCGATGCCATTATGGGTATGGATTGGTTAGTGCCGTAGCTATGCCAATGTAGGAATGCTGACCAAGATGTGTCTGATTCCACTTTCCAGGGAGGCAGTACGAGAGTGGAAGGGCAGTACAGCTACGCCTAAAAAGGTAGGTTTATTTCACTGTGCGAGGAAGTTAATAGCTAAGGGATGCATTTACCACATAGTTAGAGTCCAGACATTCGGTAGAGCCTCCGACTCTCAAGTCTGTTCTAGTGGTTAACGAATTCCCTGACGTATTCCCAGGCGAGCTACCTGGTATTCCCCCAGAGAGAGAAATATATTTTGCAATTGATTTGCTATCAGGCACTCAACCCATATCAATTCCTCCATATCGTATGGCTCTTGGCCGAACTCGAGAATTAAAGGGGGTAGCTAAAATATCTGTTAGATAGGGGCTTTATCAGGCCGAGTACTTCACCTTGGGTGCCAGTTCAATTTGTGAGAAAGAAGGATGGCTCACTCCTATGTGTATAGATTATCACTGAATAAGGTTACAACCAAGAATAAGTATCCGCTTCCCAGAATAGATGATTTGTTTGATCGCCAGGGGGCCAGATATTTTCAAGATTGACTTAAGGTCTGGATATTATCAGGTTCGAGTTCGTAGAAAGGGACATTCCAAAGACTGGCCTTTAAGACCAGATACGGCCATTTTTAATTCCTAGTTATGTCCTTTGGGCTGACGAATGCTCCCGCAGTATTCATGGACCTGATGACAACATCTTTAGACCGTACCTGGACTTGTTCGTGATAGTGTTTATTACGATATTCTGGTGTATTCTCGCTCAGAGGCAGACCACCAGGATCATTTGCGGACAGTGCTCCAGATTCTCAGGGACCGTCAGCTGTATGCCAAGCTCTCTAAGTGTGAATTTTGGCTGAACTCAAGAGCTTGGGGCATATTGTGTCGTATGTTGGTATACAGGTAGACACACAGAAAATAGAAGCAGGAAAACGTGGCCAAGACCTACCACTCCGACCGAAGTCCGCAGTTTCATGCGATTAGTAGGGTACTATAGAAGATTTGTTGAGGGATTCTCCACCATAGCGGCACCTCCTACTGTTTAATTTTTAAAAGCAAGAAAGTTTCAGTGGATGGAGGCATGTGAGCAGAGTTTCCAGGAATTGAAAGACAGGTTGACCTACGCTCCAGTGTTAGCATTGCCAGAAGGTACAGAGGGTTATGTAGTTTATTGTGACGCTTCGGGTATTGGGTTAGATGTGTGTTGATGGTATGGCAAAGTAATTGCTGAAGTGCCTGATGCCTGAGGAAACACGAAAAGAATTATCCTACCCATGAATCAACTAGCCGCAATGATCCACACCCTAAAGATATGGAGACATTACTTGTATGGCGTCCATGTGGATAATTTCACTGATCATAAGAGCCTACAGTATATCTTCACTTAGAGAGAGTTGAATTTACGGCAGTGCAGCTTGTTGGAATTATTGAAAGATTATGAATTAAATATTCTGTACCACCCAGGAAGTTATTTCAACATAGTAGCAGACTTTAGCCGTAAGCTCAGTGTGAGTTTGGCGTACTTGCAGCTCGAACAGCGGAATTGGCCCGAGAAATACACCAGTTAGCCAGTTTAGCCGCTTCGTGTAGCAAATAAATAGAGGACACAGAGCGGTAATTCGAACACCACAATGTCGTCATTTGTTGTAGAGGTAAAGGAACGACAGTATGAAGATCCTGACCTGGTTCAGCTTAAAGACAGAGTTCATCAAGGAAAAACGTCGAATTTTCAGGTAACTGTGGATGAAGGCTACATGTAAATGCCGCCTTTGTGTCTCCAGATATTCCAGGCTTCGCCAGCATTATGAGTGAGGCATTACGCCCACTATTCTCTCCACCCAGGCGCGACGAAAATGTACCACGATATTAAAGAAATCTACTAGTGGCCAAGTATGAAGAGGGAAATAGCAGAATTCATAGCCCAGTGTCCTAACCGCCAGCAAGTAAAAGTTGAACACCAGAAACTGTGGGTTGACTCAACACATAGTTGTGCCTCTTGAAAGTGGGAAGCAGTAAATATTGATTTTGTAGCAGGATTACCCTTCTGCACCAGACATAGAAATGACTCGATTTCAGTAATTGTTGACAGACTGACAAAAATCAACCCATTTTCTGCCAGTAAGGGCTACTTTCTCTGCCGAAGATTATGCTGAATTGTATATCATAGAAATAGTCAAACTGCATGTGTTCCAAAGATCCATTATCTCTAACAGAGGCACAATTTACAGCTAAATTTTGGCAATCATTTAGAGAGGCCTCGCAGAACACAGATTAATCTTAGATAACAAACATTCCACCCTCAGATGATGGGTAGACAGAATGTGACTATTTGGAGACACTCGAGGATATGTTACGAGCGTGTGTGTTGGACTTGGAGATAGCTAGGATGAGCACTTACCACTTATTAAGCTTTTATAATAATAGTTACCACTCAGCTATCCAAATGGCACCCTATGGAGTTTGCAGGCTTCGAGAAATGCAGATCGCCGGTTGGCTGGTTTGAAGTAGGAGAGTCGCTGCAAGATCGGGCCTGGGACATTGTTCATCAGTCAGAAGAAAATGTAAAGCTTATCAGAGAACGCCTACTTCGACTGCTCAGAGTCGCTGGGAAATTCCAGTATGCTGATGTGCGGCGCAGAAACCTGGAATTTAATGTGAAAGACATGCTGTTTTTGAAAGTTTCTCCTATGAAAGGGGTGATGAGATTCGGCAAGAAAGGCAAGCTCAGCCAGATATTTGTTGGGCCTTATCAGATTCGTCAAGAATAGGCCAAGTGGCAATGAGTTGAACTTGCCTCCAGAATTAGAGTCTATCCATCCAGTTTTCCACGTGTCCATGTTGAGTGAAGTATATAGGAGACCCCTCTATTGGTCCAAGTCAAGATGTCCAAGGTACAAACAGGAGCTGGTTTATGAAGAGGTTCCAAATATACTAGACCAGCAGATTCGCAGATTAAGAACTAAAGATTGCTTCTGTCAGGTGTTAAGGCGTAGCAGGAACCGAGAGGAAATGACTTAGGAAGCAGAGGAAGATATAAAGTCAGATATCCTCGCTTGTTTCGTACTTAATTAGCCAGAGGTTTGTTAGTATTGTTGTTTTATGTACGCTCTTATATTATGTGTATAAATGAAATAGTTGGCTTTAGTCTATTGTGATGAATACTAGTATTGTGTGGAGTACCTGTATTGGTCTGTTCTGCGTTTTAGGAGTTTTGAGATAGTCCATATTACAGGGAAACTCTGCCAAAATTTTTCTGGAATAAGTCACAAGTGTTGGAATTCTTGGGTAAGTAGGAAGATTACATTCGAGGACGAATGTTCAAGGGGGGAGGATACACCTCTGTAAGTTATTGACATTTAGATGGCCTATTCGCATGTTCGGTCTGAGAGTCTAGAGAGTCATAATGCTAGAAAAAGGCTTGGGGGAAGACTGGACAAGCGCCACGTTGGAAGGTCGCAAGAGGAGCCCAAAAAGACCTCCGCGATAGAAACGTGCTACTGAGGCTGTCCCTCCGCGATGGCCAACGTGCCACGGAGGGCCTGTCCAGGCTCCACTATATAAAGCCCACTTCAGTTTTTAATTTCATTTCAAATTCCAATTTTATTTCCAGAACACGACTAGAATAGGGGAGAATGAGGGTTCAACATAAAAGTTCATCCGATTAGGCCGCTAAACACCGTCCAAACTCAAAATAATCTTGGGTAGTGAAGTATTAAGATGCAGGGAGCATTCTACGGGAGTTAGTTCCGTGAAATTCGGTCGATGCACGTCGTCCTACCGAGGTAAGGTAAGTGGAACTGCTCCAAATTTAGTGTCACTATACCACAGGCCCTAAAGGGAGTATTTCTGTACTCCTTCCGGACTTCCGAGAAATAGCGAGTTTTCAAATGCTGATGTCAAAGCTTGGTCTCTCTCTCTCTATATATATATATATATATTCAAGTAGCATTTTCTTTTCCGAATATTGATGAATTTAGTTCTAATTTCTATGAATGTGAAAATACAGTTGGAAGAAATAGCTGAATATTAGCCGAGTTACGCCGCTAGCCGGGAAGTCGGTAATAACCGAGGTATGTGAAGCTAGTTTCTTTGATGAGTTAGTAATTCTAGTATAGTAAAATAGAATAAATTCCAGAAGGAAGTTCCAGAAGGCAGAGTATTAAGTATGTTTGTATTATTATGCCATATTCAGAATAAAAAAGTCAGTAAATTAGCATAAACAACGATATTATTTTGCACTAACACTGCATTCAATAATTCGCCAGAGATTCAGAATAGAATATCATAACAGGAACAGTATTATCAGATTTATTATACATGTTATTTGTGATTATTGTTTGTTGAGACCTGATTGTGTTATGTGGACAACTTTAGAGCTTCCTTGCCACCCTAGGGTTAATAGTTGTGTCGACTGCCCGCCAGAGGGTGAGGGAATATATCACTCCAAGGAGGGCATGCCGTCCGGCAGTAGGACGAAGATGGGATGCAACATTCCCCATAGCAGGCTGATTAGCATTATAGCATACCCTGTTTCATGCTGCGCCCAGGGCAATGATTACGCATTACAGATACATCTTAGATTATAAGAATGTGAGTCCCGGACTCAAATAAAATTATACTACGGGGTCCAGAGGCTCGTTGCATACCCAGGGGGCCGACGGGGTGCTCGTAGTTATTATGTTTGTGGAGTGAATTTATTTTTGGATGGTGACCCGGTAGGGGTATATCATTATGTGTTGATTGGCACCTTCCAAACCTATGGGGCTAGTAGGTTCTTGTATGCTATATATATATATTGTTTGTTTGTTTTTGTTATTGTATTAATGTTATATATATATGTTACTTATTAAATTGATAATAGCAGGACACTGCTGATCTTGGGCATAATTGCATGCCCAAGTGATACTTTAATACTTAATTTCTATTTGTTTATCCACTTTTATGTGTGCATTCTCATGTGATTTGTATGTTAATGTGGATTTATACTAACCAACATGATTAGTGTTGTTTTGCAGTCTAGAAGGAATTTTGGAAGCTAATCTACAAGTTGGTGAAGTGTGGAAATGGACTCCGAAGCAAGAAGGAAGTTGACAAGGAAATTGGCAAAGTTTGTTGCTCTGGGCGATGGAGGACGTGTAACGCTACCATTGCGGAAGCAGCCTGTCTAGAAGGAATTTTTGATCTTGATTTCAGTGAAGGTGCGCGTTACCTCCAAAGGCACGGAGGTGAGGTCTTTGATACCCTCGTACCACGCTGAAGATAATTATCCCGAACCCAAAGTCTCGCTGGAGGTGCGCGATGGCACCATGGCACGGAGCTGAGGCTCTGCAATACACTCCGTGCCACGCTAAAGACAATTACCTGGAAGCTGAGTTCCAATGAAGCTCCGCGTTAGGTTTAAAGTACGGAGCTGATGTCTAATGATACACTCCGTGCCACGTTGCCAGTTATTCCGGGAAAAATTTCTCACTTGTATAAATAGCAAACTTAGGTTTTATTTTAAAGTATCTGACATTTTGAGCAAGAACGTGGATAGCAGGCAGTTGAGAAGAAGAATTACTAGGGTTAATTCTCTTCCTTTTCCTCTTTAATATCTGTAATTGGTTGTACGATTTATACTTGTTTGAAGATGTTTAATCCGCAATGAGTGGATAATTCACCTATTGGGCTGAGAAGGAGGATAATTGTAGAAGAATGTAACTAATGATTTATTTCAGTTTTTATCTTCTCTATAGTCGTTGTTCTACCAATTCTAGTTTTTACTATGTTAATGTTTGGTCAATGTTAATGTATATTCTAGAATTCCAATTTCAATTCCGAAAGGAGACTAATTGGACAAACATGTGAATTGGTGGAATATGTTCTTTCCTTGGTTGAGAAATTGTTGGAAGATTTATGTTCCAGTAATAAATAAATCTGTAATATCATATTTGGTCATTTATGGAATGTGTTATGTATAGCTAGAACATGGGGTTTTTGCATCACAGAAATGTGTAATGTAAGTCTCTAGATTCTTTAATTGGTGAGGAGTCAAAAGATAGAATCCATGGGTTATTAATTCCTACTCAACAACCGAAGAGAAGATTGACTGAAATTTAATTAATAAATTACATCCCTGCATGTTTGCCTTAACCTCAGCTTGTTCATTGCTATTGTTCAGACTTTAATTTACAATATTCACTTAGGTTCACAATAACGATTAATCTTGACTGAAAAGCATTCTTTGTTTGGTTGTCTACTTGCATAACGAAATCGTTTACTAACAATTAGGAAAATTACTTCCATATTACAGTCCCTGTGGGATCAATACTTGGCTTGAAATAAAGCCACTTTACTACTTGTACGACCACGTGCACTTGCGTGTAGTTGGGATCGAATATGCCGCATCGACAGGTATGATCCTTATCTTCTGTCCAGTACAGTTAAGCTCGGTACATATTCTACCATCCCAGACAGTCTCAGCCATCTTCTGTTACTCAGTAACTATCAGTATTACTGTCTATTTTCAGTAATGTTTAGTTATTGCTTTGCATATCGGTACCAGTGGTACTGACGCCCATTTGGGGGCACTGCATTACTTGCCTGCAGGTACTCATAGACGAGGAGCCGACCCCTCGTAATTCCAGCTAGCACATAGAGTCATCAGCTCCTATTATCTGGAGCTAGACAGCTAGAGGTTTATTCCTTTTCTTTTGTTGTACAGTATGGGTAGGCCAGGGCCCTGTCCCGACCATCTTATCAATATTCTTAGAGGCTTGCTGATTGTATATTCCCTATGGTTAGCTGTACCAGTCGTGTGAGGCCGTGTGTATGTTTTAGTTTTTTTATGATGGCCGCGTGGGGCCTTATTCAGTTGGTAGTGGTGATCTTGTTGGTCATGTAGCAGTTTAGCACTTATTTTCTTGATTCAGAAATAACTAGACAGCATGGTGGCCTTGTCGGCCCGCATAGGTTCCCTATTGATTCAGTAGTTCTGGGTTGCTATTATTTTCTTACAGGTGGCTATAGGCCTAGTCGGCCGGAGGCTGTATTTACAACCGTTATATAGCTCGTTGGTTCCATGAACCCAAAGTTAGAGCCAGCCTGGCACTAGAAGTGCTTAGGCTCAGTAGTCCAGCATTCGAGGTCTTAGTAGGGCACCAGGTGCCAGTCATGCCTCCCAAGGCGGGGCGTGACACTCTCAATATGTTCTCAAGAGTATGAATGGTCCATTCGGCCTGACCATCTGTCTGCTAGTGTAAAACTATGGTAAGCTTTACATGAGTATCAAGTCCCCTCTGAAATGACCTCCAAAACTGAGAGGTGAATTGAGTACCCCTAGCTGAGATGATGGACAAAGGAACTTCATGCAACTAAACTAACCCCCAAATATAAAATCTAGCATATTCCTTGTGCTAACTTGGTTATCCAGTCCATTATTACCCATGTAGAATCATGCTATCAGCGTGTCCGAGGCGACCCTGTGATGAAACTCCTATTTATCTCTTTTCTTCCAAATAGGAATGATGATTCCCTGACGCATACCCCTCGTCTGTGATGCTCAATCTTTCTAGCGTACACTCCTCAACTAGGCTCTTATTTATACTATAGTCTGAGTCCAATGGCATACCTTAACCAGTTCAAGCCTAGCTCGACCACACCTCCGACAACCTAGAGTTATCCACTAAGAACATTATTCCCCCCTTAACAAGAAAGTCACACAGGTTTGAGCTCTAATCAAGAAGTTACTAGTCACACAATAATATGGTCTACCTGACATCATCACCTCATTCGAGCCTATTACTTATGATTATCCCAAGGCTCCTTGTAGCTAACACTATTCAAGAATTCCTTTATCTTCCAGGATTGGCTAATAGTTGCGCTTCATGAACTTCTATCTACCGAGCATCTAAGGTAGGAATAGGGAGTTATCCTGAACAT
This sequence comes from Datura stramonium, assembly GCA_018107945.1. Taxonomy (NCBI): domain Eukaryota; kingdom Viridiplantae; phylum Streptophyta; class Magnoliopsida; order Solanales; family Solanaceae; genus Datura; species Datura stramonium. The sequence goes on along the minus strand of JACEIK010004628.1, from coordinate 758 downwards.
ACATGTTGTAACCACCATTTCAATCATGGGGAAACATTCTCAAGGCTTAGAGTAAGGAAATCATGAGCACGAATCATTCAAGAAATCTAAGCTAGGCATATACCTGATATAACATGACCTTATGAGTTGCTAAGGCAAATCCTAAGGACTAAGTTCATAGAGCTGAGTATGCTGAGAGATATGAGTTTACACATATAACAAGTTTTATGACTTGAAGTTGAGATTTATGAAATCATAGAGAAAGACTAGGATCGCTGTCTGAAGCGATTACCTATCATTCTAAAAATATAAGCATAGGCATTCGTAGAGTGTAATGTTAACTAAAACATAGGGGAAGATACCAGGATAGTAATGGATCAATCCTGTAGAGACTGCTTCCGAAACCTCCCTACAGAACACTCAAGACCTTTCTTAGCCCTTAAACTTATCATCTCCCCCTTAACTTAAAGTCATTATTCTAAGGCTTCTAGATCCTTTCTTAAGGATAGGCTATGATGAGTTGGAAATTTACCAACTCATTAGGCTCCTAATCATGAGTTTTTTATTAGTTTTCAAGACATTTATGTGGATTTTATGCCTTTTCTCTTGAATTTTTTGTAGGTACCTCATGTGAGTAAAAAAACATGAAATCGAGCAAAACACATGGATTTTGAGAAGAAATTTGATGAGTTAACATATGAGGGAGAGGAGCCAAAGATAAGGGAATATTTGACCTCAAAAAGAGGTGAAAAGACATGCTTTTAATCGGCTAAATGCTG
>JACEIK010004627.1:46610-116052 GCA_018107945.1 Datura stramonium | reverse complement strand
TTATATAAAAAGGCATGAAAATGTACATAATTAAATACATAAAAAAGACAAAACTAAGTTATAAAGTATCACTTTGGCATGTAATTATGCCCAAGATCAGGAGGGGGCTCATGTGAGGGAGAGGGAGGCAAAGAGGGCTCAGACAGATAGCCATGGGTTTACTCATCAGAGATCCGGCGGTGGTCACCGTCCTCAGTTTCAGCAAAGGTCACTAGTTCCAGCACCATCATAAGCTAGTGTTCCATCCAGACCCAAGGGTGATCAGAAGAGCAGGGCTTCAGGATTGAGGGACAAGAGGGACACAAAGATAGAGCGTACCTCCCCAACCTGCGAAAAGTGTGGCAAGATTTATGTCGGGGAGTGTTTGCTCGACTCAGATATTTGCTATAGGTGTGGTAGGTCCCGCCACATGCGCCGAGAGTGTCCATTTACTAGATAGGATGGTGATAAATTCCGTGTGCAAACCACTAGGACAGAACCAGCTCTAGCACACTCAACTCCGCAGGGAGCATCTTCTAGTTGGGGTGGCGGACAATGCCAAAATAGATTCTATGCCCTTGCCTCATGTCAGGAGCAGGAAACTTCACCGGATGTGGTCGCTGGTATGTTACGAGTTTTTCATATCGATGTTTATGCTTTGCTATATCGGGGGGCTACCTTGTCGTTTGTGACTCCTTATATTGTTAGTAGCTTTGGAGTTAGTCCTGAGACTCTGTCAAAACCATTTTTCAGTTTCTACTCCTGTTGGTGATTCGATTGTAGCTAGGTAGGTGTATAGAGGATGCCCGGTCACTATATTTCATAAAGTCACCTCCGCAGACCTTGTAGAGTTAGCCATGTCTGACTTTAATATTATTCTTGGAATGGATTGGCTGTATGCGTGTTATGCCTCGATAAATTGTAGAACCCGTGCAGTGGAATTCCGTTTTCTGAGTTAGTCAGTCTTTGAGTGGAAGGGTAGTTCAGCTGTACCAGTAGGTCGTTTCATTTCCTATATTAAGGCCAGAAAGATTATATCTAAGGATTGCATGTATCATCTAGTTAGGGTTAAGGACGTTGAGTATGAGATCCTAACTATCCAGTCAGTTCCGGTGGTGTGTAAGTATCCAGAGGTCTTTCCCGATGATTTGCCAGGTGTTCCTCCCGAGAGGGAAATTGATTCTGGTATTGAACTTCTACCCAACACGCAACCTATATCTATCCCTCCTTATAGGATGGCTCCAATCGAGCTAAAGGAATTGAAGGATCAGTTGAAGGACCTACTAGATGAGGGCTTTATTAGACCGAGCAAGTCTACATGGGGTGCACCAGTGTTATTTGTCCGAAAGAAGGATGCTTCACTTTGGATGTACATTTACTATCGACAATTAAATAAGGTCACCGTTAAGAATAGGTACCCTCTTCCCAGGATTGATGATTTTTTTGACCAGCTTTAGGGTGCCAAGTGTTTCTCAAAGATAGGTCTCAAGTACGGGTATCATCTGCTCAGGGTTCGGGAGTGTGATATTCCGAAGACAGCCTTCAGTACACGGTATGGTCAGTATGAGTTTGTAGTTATGTCTTTCGGACTAACAAATGCTCCGGCAGCTTTTATGGACTTGATCAATAGGGTGTTCAAGCAGTACCTGGACATGTTCATGATCGTTTTCATTGATGATATTCTTATATACTCTCGGAGTGAGGAGGAGCATGCTGCTCATTTGAGAGTAGTGTTTTATACACTCAAGGATTGCCAACTGTATGCCAAGTTCGGCAAGTGCGAGTGCTGGTTGAACTTGGTAGCATTTTTGGGTCACGTGGTATCAAGCGAAGGCATAAAAGTGGATTGCCAAAAAATTGAGGCGGTGAAGAATTGGCCTAGATCGGTGAACCCTTCAGATATTCTGAGTTTCTTGGGCCTAGATGGCTATTACTGGAGATTTGTGTAGGGTTTCTCATCAATTGCAGCACCTTTGACCAAATTGACTCAGAAAAAGGAGAAGTTTCAATGGTTGGAGGCTTGTGAGAAGAGCTTCCAAGAGTTGAAGACTCGACTTACTATCGCACTGGTGTTGACCCTACGTGAGGGTACGGATGGTTTCGTGGTTTCTTATGATGCTTCAAGAATCGGACTCGGTTGTGTATTGATGCAGCGAGGGAAAGTGATAGCGTATGCCTCTAGACGGTTAAAGATCCATGAGAACAATTACCCGACCCATGATCTGGAGTTGGCCACAGTGGTATTTGCATTGAAGTTATGGCGACATTAATTGTATAGGTTCCATGTAGATGTGTTTACAAACCACAAGAGCTTACAATATGTGTTCACACAGAAGGACCTCAATCTATGACAAAAGAGGTGGTTAGAGCTACTCAAAAACTACGATATAAGTGTTCTTTACCATCTGGGTAAGGCTAATGTGGTGGCACCATGCACTTAGTAGACTCTCAATGGAGAGTGTGTCCCATGTGGATGAAGGAAAGAAGGAGCTGGTGAAAGATGTGCATCGTCTCACAAGGTTAGGAGTTAGGTCGGTTGACTTTACTTATGGCGGTGTTGTTCAAAGCAGATCCAAATTATCCTTGGTGACTGATGTGAAGGCTAGAAAAGAAGAGGACCCGATTTTGGTAAGGTTGAAGGAAGTTGTTCGAAGTCAAAAGGTGGAGGTCTTCTCCCAAGGGGGAGATGGTGTACTTCGGTGCCAGGTTCGCCTATGTGTTCTAGATGTTGGTGATTTTAGGAGCCGGATATTGCATGAGGCCCATGTATCCGGATATTCCATCCATTCGGGTGCCACCAAGATATATTGTGATTTACGAGAAATCTATTGGTGGGATGGCATGAAGAAGGATATTGCAAAATTCATAGCCAAGTGCCCAATTTGTCAAAAAGTAAAGGTTGAGTATCAAAGGCCGGGAGGAGTACTTCAGGATATCAGCATTCCTACTTGGAAGTGGGAAGAGATTAATATGAACTTCATCACAGGACTATCTCATACTCACCGACAATATTATTCCATTTGGGTTGTGGTAGACAGGTTAACCAAGGCTGCACATTTTCTACCAGTGAAAACCACGGATTCAACAGAGGATTATGCCAAACTGTATATCTGGGAGTTGGTTCGATTGCATGGAGTGCCCTTGTCCATTATTTCAGACCGAGGTACTCAATTTACCTCCCAATTTTAGTAGTCTTTTAAGAAAGGGTTTGGGACTCAAGTTAATCTCAGCACAACATTTCATCTGCAAATGGATGGTCAAGTGGAATGGACAATCCAGACTCTCAAGGACATGTTGAGAACATGTGTGATGGACTTCAAAGGTAGTTAGGATGATCACTTGCCCCTAATTGAGTTCGCTTACAATAATAACTATCATTTAGGCATTAAGTTGGCACCATTTGAGGCTCTTTATGAGAGGAGGTGTAGATCGCCTATCAGATGGTTTGAGGTTGGTGAGGCAGCTATGATAGGGCCAAATTCGGTTCATGAGGCTATGGTGAAAGTTCAGTAGATAAGGGACAAGCTGAAAACCACTCAGAGTCGTCAAAAGTCCTATGCGGACGTGAGAAGAAGAGAATTAGAATTTGCAGTCGATGACTGGGTGTTTCTGAAGGTATCTCCCATGAAGGGAGTGATGCTATTTGGAAGGAAAGGAAAACTCAGTCCCCGCTATTTTTTTCCCTACCGGATCATGAGAAGAGTTGGTAAGGTAGCGTATGAGTTGGATTTTCCCTTAGAGTTGTCTTCTGTGCATCCTATGTTTCATGTATTACTTTTGAAGAAACGTTTGGGAGATCCAACTCTAGTTATCCCGGTGAACAACATTGGCGTAAAAGGTAGCCTTAGCTACGAGGAGGTTCCGGTGGAAATATTAGACCGTCAGGTTCGGAGGCTAAGGAACAAGGAGGTAACTTCAGTTAAAGTATTATGGAGGAATCAACATGTTGAAGGAGCCACGTGGGAAGCCGAAGCGGATTTGATGGATAAATACCCCCACTTATTCTCTACCGGCTCAGTTCTGACTTGAGGTATCAGTGTTACCTTATAACTCTTAGTATTCATGTTCAAATCATGTGTTCAAGTTTATATTATGTATATGGATGTGTATGTGAAGCATGAAATCAGTTCAGCTATATGATATGCCTCGGAGGTATCCATTCCGTTAAATTTCGGGTTACATGATCAGTATTGGGGTGTAATGATTGCATGTCTTTGTTTTCTACTTGTTTCCAACATCCGAGGACGAATGTTCCCCAGGGAGAGATATTGTAATACCCCAAAAGTTCCTAAGATTATACTCGGGATCAAAATTTGAAGTTGGCCGAAAAGCTTGGAAAATGTCACAAAACGGGCTACATAACGACTCGTGGTTGGAAACCACGGGTTGTTGTATGAAGTCGTGGTTATGGGAGACCTGGTGGAAGTGGATACAACGGGTGGAGTAACGACTTGTTGCTTGAAACAACGAGTCGTTGTTTGTGATCGTGGGTGAGTACTGGACTTAAGCATGGGGGATGTAACGAGTCTTTCAACGACTTGCAAGCTACGACGATCCGATGTCACCAATCATTGTCTATGTGGTCAGATCTCCAGTGGACTTAATGAATTGATACCACGACTTGTGGGAAGAAACCACGAGTCATGGTGAGGCTCGTAGTACGGGAAGTTCATTGTGAAAGAGCTGGCAACGGTCGACCTAACGACCCATCATTTGGATCAATGACTCGTCCTGTCGAGTCGCGGGATGAAACTAAAAGTATGGATTTAGGCAGTGGATCCAACGATTTGATACCATGAGTCTTGGTATCGCGCAACAACTCGTGGGATCGCTCAAACTAGTTTTTCAAGGAATTTTCATTAAGGGCATTTTCGACCTTTCTATGTTCTGGGGCCCTAAACTACGTCGTTTTATGTATTTTTTGGGCATGACAAGATAGGTTAAGTCCCTCCTGCATAAGTCATTCCCATGCATGCAAATTAAGAGGATTTTAGAGAGATCAAACATGGTTTCAAGCTTTTCCCTATCAATTCTCCATTGGTCATTCAAGGAACTCTAGAATCTGATCTTACCCAGGTATGTAGGGTTACTAATGGGTGTTTCTGTTCAAACTCATGCCCATTCTCTATTAATTTATGAAAATCTACCAAAAGTCTCATGTGGTTTTGAATTCAATTTTTGTGAAAATCTAATGATTTACTAATGGCTATTACGATTTGCGAATTACATCATATTTTATGAATTTTAATCAAATTTTACAACTATTATCGATTATAAAATTATTAATTTTGATTTCTACTCAATTAAGCCTAATTATGCATGATCTATGATGAATTGATTTATGATCTACACTTCAATTGTTGGTATTTACAAACCCAACATGATCAATGATTTGAAATATAAATTTAATCAAATACCCAATATGATTTGATGATTTACAAGTTATATGTATGATCTTCAAGTATGCATGGGTCTTATGATTTATGAACTATTGATGATGAAAAACATGTTTTCAAGTTACTTATAAGCATGTTTTCGAATGAATTGAGTATTGTAAAGCATGGTAAAGTATTGGGCAATGCCCACATGTTGAAGAATGATTTACGGTTTATGAAATGGATCTCATGATTTATCGATTTATGATGTTGGCCGACTAACGGACCTTTGATTCTTGTCTAATCATGTTTTAATGGGGATCAATGAATGATGAATGTTTATTTTATCCATGAATATTAATGAATGACATTATTGATTTACATATGAGCCTAATATGCATGTTTTTGGGAGCCGTGTCTAGCACCGAGCAACCCGACGTTCAAAGGACTACGCCGGTGTCTCATAACCACATGCCATCATGGGTTTATAATGATACATTACAATGATAATGATCCCCTCTTTCCTGATATCACATAATGCACTTCCCTCGCCTGGCAAGCCAGGGGCGATTCTGCCCACTTGAGTGAGATAGTTGGGGCATCATGAAAGGCTCTACCATGATGGTGTCGGTTATGACAAGTCCTCCCATTGTTCCGCATGTTTTATGCATTGCTATGTTTATGTTATTGGCTCAAGTAATGATTTGATAAAGTTTCCTCATGATTATGAAAATGAATTATTTACGAATGATTTGAAAACCTTGAGCCTTACATCATGTCACGATATTTATGACATGAGCATGATGTCCTACCTTATGATGTTTTATGAGTTTCATGTATTTTAAATGTCCATTTTACTTACCTTACATACTCGGTAAATTCTACGTACTGATCGCATATTTTTTATGTTGTATCGTTTCATGATACAGGACTTGGCTCTCAGGCTCATCCTCATCCTTAGACCATCTCGGGGTTATTATCAGCTTTATTGGTGAATCCTCACGTTCCGAGGACCATTTGACTAGACATTTATGTTATTCTATGTTTCAGTTGTTGGCAGGGTTAGTTGAGGGTGTTGTCCCATCAACCCATCTTACATAGTAGAGGCTTTCAGACAGTATGTAGTACTCAACTTATGTATATGTCTAGTGTTTTTGAATGTTATGATATGTCAAGTTATCTTTACATTTCCTCTATGCCTTATGTTCAATCTTCTATTTAAAGTGAATGAAGTTAGATATGCTTATGCCACGGGTTGACTTGGGGCCTTTTGGAATTCCTTGTCCCATTGTTACGATATGGGTCTACGTTCGGGTCGTGACATAATTAGAAGGCTAAAAAGCTGTAATTACCCATTTTCCAAGATTATTTACACATGTTGAACTCATAAGATGACCTGGCATGTCCCGATCTAGTTAGTATTTCATCTACACCACACCTGTAATCTTTCACATCCTTATTGATAACTTAGCTGATCTTGTAATTTTATTTCACTGAATCAACCAATGCAATTCTCTGCAAATTTCAACTCCCCAAATTTTATTTGTTTTTATATTAAATCTACGTGGTGCAAGCTAACGTCATTTCTCAATTGAAACTTGTAACTATCATTCCCTAGTCCTCTTGGGATTCGACCCCGACACTTTTCGGGTTACTTGATTTGATACTTCGGCGTGTATATTCTTTGCATTAAGGATATATTTTGGATGTTAGCAGACTTCTGATGTTCTGCCTTTACTTGCTACCAATTTTGGCACAATGCTACAAACTTAGTAATATCTTTCTTCATCCCATGCCACTAATAGATCTCTTTTATATCATGATGCATTTTTGTCAAACTCAGGTAAAGAGAATAACGGAAATAATGTACCTCTGACATAATTTACTAGCCAAGCCTTTCCACATCTGGAACATAGTCGACTTCTGAATCTCAAGACTCCTTCTCCTGCAATCTTAAAGGCTGACGACCCTTCTTGCTAAGCCTTGACTCTAAGCTGTGTCAGGATGGGATCTTCGTACTATCACTCTTTCACCTCCACAACTACAAATGACATTGCAGTATTCTTGATTACAACCCGACTATTATCTGAGTCCATCAATCGGACCGCTAAACTAGCTAACTGGTGCAACTCTCAAGACAATTCTCTCTTTTCTGGCCTCAAATATGACAAGCTACCCATAGATCTATGACTAAGGTAATCGGCTAGAACATTAGCCTTCATTGAGTAATACAAGATATCTACATCGTAGTGTTTCAGCAACTCAAGCCAACGACACGGTTGCAGGTTCAACTCTTTCTATTTAAAGATATATTGGAGATTCTTCTGATATATATAAAGATGTCAACATGAACACTATATAAATAATGCCTCCAAAATTTTAGAGCATGGACAATTGCATCCAACTCTAAATCATGGGTCAGGTAGTTCTTCTCGTGCTTCTTCAATTGTACAAAGGCATAGGAAATCACCTTGCTGTGCTAAATCAAAACACCCTAGCCCAATACCTAAAGTGTCACAATATATAGCAAAAACCTCTGAACCCTTTGGTAAGGCTAATGCTAATGCAGATGTCAATCTATATTTCAATTCCTAAGAACACTGCTCACAAGCTTCGGTCCATTGGAACTTAGATGCTTTCTGAGACAATTTCATCAATGGCTCCAATAATGCAGAGAGTCCTTCTACAATTCTTCGATAATACCTGGCTAACCCTAAAAGAACTATGATCTTCTGTTGGAGTTATGGGTTTGGGTCAAGTCTTTACGACCTCTATCTTGTGTGAGTTAGCTTGAATGCCTACATTTGACACAATATGGCTCAGGATGGACACAAAATTCAACTAGGACTCATATTTGGAGAATTTCACATACAACCTGTAATCTCTGAGTACCTGGAGTACTACTCGTAGATGATCTCTATGATCAGCTTCTGAATATGAGTATACAAGGATATTATCAATAAATATTATCATAAACAGATCTAAAATGGCTTGAATATACCGTTCATCAGTTCCATAAAAATTGTTGGGGCATTCATCAATTCGAAAGGCATAATTTAGAACTCTAAATGGCCATATTTGGTTCTGAAAGCTGTCTTTGGAGTATCTTTCTCCCGAACTCATACATGATTGTACCCTGATCTTAAATCAATTTTTGATATACACCTGGTCCCCTATAGTTGATTGGACAAGTTATCTATCCTCAGGAGGGGAAAACTATTCTTAATATTAACATTATTTGAATATAGATAGTACACATATATTCATAGTGAGCCATCTTTCTTTTCCACAAACAAGAATGACGCCCCCCCCATAGTGATGCACTAGGCATGATGAAGCCTTTATCTAGCAAATCTTTCAACTGATCCTTCAACTCCCTTAGCTCCATAGGAGCCATTTTGTATGGAGGGATAAATATTGATTGTGTATCTGGTGGCATATTGTTGAGCCCGCAAGTGTACGGGTCGTACAAGTAATATAGTTGTCCTTTTAAGAGCCGGATGTCGAACCCACAGGGATTGGACCAATTCATCTAACTATCAAGTTCAAGTGGGATATTAAATGCCACAAATATTGATTATAGAAGTATTCGTGAAATTTAATTAAGTCTAGGGGCGGTCAATGAAATACTCTGAATTAATTCAAGGAGCAACTAGAGTTAAAGCCGGATAACCATGCGATACTACGATTTGCAATGGTTAAAGTATGAAACTATCAATTGTCGTCTCACATAATTAGAATTGCATGTTCATGGTCTTCCGAACCTCAAAACACAACAAACTAGCCTCATTACTACATTGTTGAGCGAGGATGTTATTTTTAGTTCGTGGGCAATTCACTACGTGGATGTGGTTTATGGGGTTATGCCATTGATTTGGATACTTCCGTACCTCTAACCACTTAACCAAACTTAGCTTCACAACTACTCTTACAAGTGGTGGAGTACAATTCTATGTTGGTGTCTTTCTATCTTCCCATTTTATCAATCAAGCAAGGTATTAGGTATATTCCTATCCTAACCACAAAATCTTATCAAAAGAAAAGAACTTGCTTCCTACATTCTTATTGTTCTTGCCTAGGTTTGCGTTCTCAAGCATTTACGTACGCGTAACGTGTGTGTTTTCATGGTGATCAATCATAAAAACAACCTTAATTAAGAATTCAAGACAATACAATAATCAATAACTTAATTCCAAAACAAATTCGTAACAACACAATCATAACTCATGGCTTCAACCCTAGAGGAAGGGTTCTAGCCACTCATGTTCGTAAAATTACAAGAAAACATTGTTAAAAAGTAACACTTACAAAGTTGGTAGAAGAAGATGAAATTGATAGACCTAGGTGAGTTCTCCCACTTCTCCCTTCATTCCTAGGTGGTTTTCAAGATTAAAATCGTGACTTCTGTTTTAGGAGCTAAGGGACCTGTTATAGTAAATGAGAATTGTACAAAATTATGCACAATAGGTAGAATGGCTCCTGGCCTGAGTGTATCGCGAACAGCACTCCAGCCAAACACGGAGGTATCGCGGGCTCTTGCCTCAAGTGACACGGAGGTATCGCTTGGAAGCCTTACTCTGGATCAGCCCAATTTATTCCAACTTTTGGTGTTTAGCTCGATATCATTCCTCCAACTTCACCAAATCATGAATTGGGTCCTTCAATGCATTATTTCCTTCAAAAACAAAGAATAATCATGTTGGTTAATATTTCTTCTCATTTATATAAAAAGGCATGAAAATGTACATAATTAAATACATAAACAAGGCAAAACTAAGTTATAAAGTATCACTTGGGCATGTAATTATGCCCAAGATCCACAACCCCACACTTAAGTCTTGTTCGTTTCTCGAACTAATCTTTTATCTCATGCACATGAAGACACACACATAGCTAATTTAGCAAAGACAATTCAAGCTACGACTACAATTATTTAAGATAGCAAGCTTAAAAAAACGTACGATTTAATCATTAAAATGACATACAACTATGTTAAGACTTCTAACCTCAAGAATCGACTCTCACGCTTAGCAAACTCATGCAAATCAATTGATCAAAAAATCCAACATGAATTATGTCCTTCATTAAACATGTTCCCTTATAACAAGAGAGTTACCCATTTTCACACGCAAATTTTTAAATCACAACATGTATGGGTAAATGAATAGAATTACGCTCACTCTAATAAAGAATTGACATGCATCATGTAGTGAACCATAAGCTTGCTCTTAGTGTTTCTCCACTAATTTAAGGATGTATAAACGTAAGATCAAGTAGGACTTAATGGGTTATGGCAATAAACTAGGGGCGGGTAGGTACTATTCTGGCCGGTAATAGTGGCTATCTTCCAAAAGCGGCATAATAACTTCCACCTTCATTAAGGGCATCTATTCTCTTACTTCACCCTCATTCCTTTTCACTCATAAATTTTCTCTTCTTGTTCCCATTTCTTTAGCACACTCGGCTTAGTAGTAAGAATTACTTAAGCAGTTTTTGTCATTCATTTATTTTTTTACTCCCTACTAATAATCAACCATTTTTCACACAAAATTGCACCTTTGTCCTTTTCTCAACTTTCCAACTTCTCACTTTTCTTATTTTTCCACGCTTCTCACTCCTTCCTCTGGAATTTTTTTCACTTAAGCGCTTAGGAGTTTTGGATCAACATTCAAAGCTAATGAAAGAAAAGGATTAAGCTTATGTTGTAGCTATCAAAGAATAGGCTTAAGGCTCAATGGGGCTAACTAGGATTAAATATTCAAGGTAGGTAAAGTGAGGGATAACATTTGGGTTCATTCAAAGAGATGCCTAATCATCTCCCTGCAATTCACATCCTTCATTTTCGTTTTATATACACACCGGGCAAGTTCTAAGACACTCCACGGTAGCACGGAATATTCGAAAAACTTACACTCTCGGCACATGCTCAATTCAGACACATTGAGACTATTTTCAAATTTAATCACAAGAATTCGAAATTAAGCTTCAATCACATGAGTCAAATTCAAGAGCACAGTGTCTCAAACAAGTTATACACTTCTTACATGCTTTAACACACTAACTACACTTGTATCTTACAATCATTATATAGCACATAACAAGAAACATCAAGCCATCAATTAGCTACGGGTTCAAAAACCAAAACCTATTGACTAATTTTCCTCAAGATGGTCGTCATCCATCCATCATCGGAAATAGTTTCACTCCATGACTAAAAACATTATATGCGGACAAAGATAAATTTTTATTCTTCGGTTTGAAAACCCCATTCGGAAAAACCGAAAAAGAAATACCATAATTGATGAAGTCATGCTTGACTCAGAAAAAATTTTCAAATATTTCTCACAAGCATTACATTCACCCTAAAATCGTTAAGCACAAAAATTTGAAATTTTTCCTTGAAATTTCCCTCACCCCACTTGAATCATGCTATGTCCTCATGGCATCAATTAACATTTAAAGAGGGTGAGAAATACTCCTGAGCCTTTAGGCCTAACTAACAACATGTTTATCTTTACATACACACTGCAAGTGTGTATTTTGACCCCACACTTTTTATCGTCCATGCTTCTTAGCTTCCTCCTCCAAGAATTTTCGAGACTTCCCCTACTGTCTTTGCTTAATTTTCCACCAAAACAACACAAGGAAATGAAAAATAAAATAAAATCAACACAAATGCAAGAAATTAAAATGGATACCCATGGTACCCTTGGGTTTGCCTCCCAAGCAGCGCGCCCTAATTTTACGTCGCGGCACTGACGTATCAAGTTTCATCACTTTTTCCTCCACCTTGAGGATGAATCCTCACCCTAATTTATTCTCTAATTTTTCTCTTATGCTCCGGGGTGGTGGTGAAAAAATGATAGGACCAAGTAGTAGATGTCGCCTTTGGCATTTATTGGCCCTTAAGTAAATGAAGTCATTCTTTCTTTACGAATCAACAAATTTGGAATATATGGGGGCTTGTTCACATATATCTTTCTCCACAAGTTTGGAAGACTCTAGTTCTAGGTTGTCAACCAAACTCAATGTCGAAAAATGACTCGAGTGGGGTACAATACACCTCAACTCACAGCGCATTTTGCTTGACTTTCTTACTTGTATATACCTTCTCAACATTAACATCTAACTCCTCATGAATGTCAAATGGTAGGTACTCTATCTCTTCTAACTTTCAAGAATGGATCGGCTATATGTGTGAGACAATCATGGAGACTGTCGGGAGCTTCCAACAGTTAAGCTTGTTTAAAGAACTCACTCTCATCTTCTCGTGTAGTCCCTCTGAGTATTGCATAAAAAGCGAGTCACTTGCAATTCGGAGCAAGCTTCAACTGACCCTCATCTCCATGAACTTGTTGCTTATCATTTCCAAGGCCTCTCCATTTTCCTCTTGATGAATTCTCAATGCTTCCATCTCCTCCTTCATTATACATTTGCTCAAGGACATGTTTTAGCATGTCTTCTATTAGAGCTTGGCGTTCCAAGTCCTCATTTTCATCTGCCTATATTCAACAAAAACAATAGAAAAGGATCATAGTAGGGGCTTGGGGGAGGACTATGCATTCGGGCAGCCATCCCAATGGCCTTCTTGACCACCACATATATTGCACGTGTTATAGTGTTGCCCTGAAATTAAGGGTCCTCATAATTGAGACAAGACTCATTGAAGTAAGAGTATCCACCCATTTAACCCATTTATATTCCATGATGTCATGTTAACAAGGGTATCGGATTAAAAACTAAAAAATAAAATAAATCTAAAACTAATAAAAATTTTTTTCCAACACTTAAGGAAATTTAAAAATCACACAAAAATAGAAAAATTCACTAAACTTCGCAGGAGTCCCTAAGCAACGGCATAAAAATTGTTGAGCCGCAAGTGTACGGGTAAATGCAAATCAATATAGTGGCCCTTTTAGGCTAGGATGTCAAACCCACGAGAATTGGACCAATTCGTAACTATCAAGTTTCAAGTGTGATATTAAATTCCACAAATGTTGATTATAGAAGTTTTAGAAATTTAGTGGGAGTCTAGGGCGGTCAACGAAATACTCCCCAAGATTAATTCAAGAGCAACGTAGAGTTAAAGACGGATAATCATGCTCTACAGATTTGCAATGGTTTAAGTATGAAATTATCAATTGTCGTCTCACATATTTAGCATTTACATGTTCATGAGTATTTCGAACCTATAAACATGACAAACTAGCCTCACTACTACATTGTTGGCTTGAGGATGGCTCCGGTTCGTGGGCAATTCTACGTGGATGTGGTTTTATGGGGTTATGCCATTGATTTAGGTACTTAGTGCCTCTAACCCTTAACCAAACTTAGCTTCACAACTCCTTCAAGTGGTGAGTACAATTCTAAGTTTGTGTCTTTCTATCTTCATTTTATCAACCAAGCAAGGTATTAGGTATATTCCTATCCTAACCACAAAATCTTATCAAAAGACAAGAACTTGCTTCCTACATTCTTATTGTTCTTGCCTAGGTTTGCGTTTTCAAGCATTTACCTACGCGTAAAGTGTGTGTTTTCATGGTGATCAATCATAAAAACAACCATAATTAGAATGCAAGGCAAAACAAAAATCAATAACTTAATTCCAAAACAAATTGTAACAACTTGCAATCATAACTCATGGCTTCAACCTAGAGGAAGGGTTCTAGCCACTTATGTTCATAAAATTACAATAAAACATTGTTAAGGTAACATACTTACAAGGATTGGTAGAAGAGAGATGGGAGTTGATGAACCCTAGGTGAGTTCTCCACTTCTCCCTTCACTCTAGGTGGTTTTTAAGAATTAAATCGTGACTTCGATTTTAGGATCTAAGGGCTTAATTTATAGTAAATGAAATTGTACAAAATTATGCTGTCGTGGAGGCTGCTCAGTGACACGATTATCGCGGCTCTTGCCTCGTGACACGGAGTGTATCGCGAGCAACGCCTCCCGTGACACGGAGGTATCGCGAAGCCCTACGGAAATCCCACCCAATTTATTCCAACTTTGGTGTTTCTCTCTGAGATCATTCCTCCACTTCACCAAATCGCCAGATTGGGTCCTCCGATGCATATTTCCTTCAAAAACAAAGACTAATCATGTTGGTTAATATTTCTTCTCATTTATATAAAAGGCATGAAAATGTACATAATTAAATACATAAACAAGGCAAAACTAAGTTATAAAGTATCACTTGGGCATGTAGTATACTTAAGATCATATCCAATGGCAAAATCGATTTCTCATTACACCGAGGCCTAGGAAGCTCATCAGGGAACATATTTGGAAATTCATTGACTACAGGAATAAATGAAGTGTCGATTCTGCTTTCACATCCCAAACACTTACATTATGGTAAATATGTCGTTTGCAATCGGCTTTTCTATCCACGGAGATAGGATGAATCTATATTTTGGCGTAGCTATAATACTCCCATCCATTCCCAAACTACCTCCCATGGGAAATGGAATCACAAGAAAATCTTTTTCCAACACCCTATATTGGCAAAAACATGTAATAGCCAATGCATGCTCATAATCAAATTAATGTCAATCATTCCGAAGCTCTACCGAGGTTTCACAGAGGTTGGCGGCCAACGATCACCGCGTACCTTCAATAGATTCTCTTGGACATAATGGATTTTCAAAGTGTAAATACAAAAAGGGTCACTGGTGTCTAGGGTGCTCCCCAAACCCCACACACTCAATGATAACATGAATAAAAGTAGAGCTCGAATCTATCAACACATATACCAAGTGAGAACTAACACCGATTGTACCTATTAAAATGCATGATGACTCAATACGCCCGTCCTGAGTACATAAATGCAGTCTTAAGCCATCTACAAAATTAGATGCTCCTTTTGCCTCCTTTCACACCTTTGAATTTGAGATTCGAAGTAGAGGTGTAAAGACATGTGACCCTACTAGTCTTCTTTATGGTTTCAATTACTCACGATCTCTAAGTAGCGGTACCTCATCATGTGACCCTCGGCCCATAAGAATGTAAGTAGTGGAACCATATTTTATCCTCAAAATACACTCCTTCGGCTATGTAACATAATGGCTAAGGGTTCGCCTCCATCTCGATTTGGTTTCTCTCCTCTACTACTATGAGGGTGATCACTGCTGAACTCTCCTGGACCAGCTGGCCTACATAATGATAAGATATGTTTTTGTTGTTGCTAGGGAAGGCCTATATGGCCTACCTCAAAATCAAGTCACAGGCCCTCCCTAGGCTGCTGTGGATGGGCGGAGTTCTGGCCCTTTAGTTTTGCTCTTGATTTACCCTCTCAACCATACATTATCACTATCTAAGCTCTTCTATATTCTAATAAAAGTCCTAAATATATGAGATATCCATAATGTCTACAATACGGCCTATAGTATAGGACTCCATATTAGATCACAAGACCTTCTACACCATCAGGTGCTTATCCATGGTTGGCATCTTGTCTACAAATGCTTTGGTGAATATAAGCCAAGGAATTCAAATCTCAGGATAATACCTAGAAACTCATTCTACCCTACTCAAGTTGTAATAACTAATCTGCTATGTCCTCTCAAATCTTGGGAAAGTCTTGGTTTATGAAAGCCTCGGAAAATCTAGACTAAGTGGGTGGAGATTGCATCTCTTCTCTGGACCTCTCCCCAGCTCTCGTACCCACAAAACCGTTATATCTTGTAGCGGAACCTGCTGCTCAGCGGCTTTATGGTTGAAGAATTCCGCATTGAATATCATGTGTAACTAGTTTAGAAATAGAGGACTCAAGGTAAGAAGCTCATAAACCCTCAAATTTTTGTTCCTTTGAAGGCCCAACAATGTCTAGTGCCATAGCTATTGCTAAGCAAACATAAAAGCTGCATTGTTTCATACAATTGAAGGAATAAGAGGAGATAGAGATGGGTATTTGAGTAGTGTAGCCCTCGGGGTCTCTGACATAGTGGGCCCAAGGGGATTAGAAGAATTCTTTCTTCAGCCTCAAGCTGGGGGCTGTTGTTACACCTGCAAATTCTTGAAGTTTAGATGGCTTCCTCTGTTGGTTAAGAGTTTTTGAATGCCATACATGCGGTGAAGGAGCCAGGAAAGGCGGATAAGCGACACGTCGAACCATCGCAGAGGAGGCCCCTAGCGGACCTCCTCGCGGTAGCCGGAGTGTCGGGTAGGCTCACCTGCATGTGATGGCCAGTGTAGCGGAGGTGGCCCTCCTGATGGCCCGCGTGCCATGGAGGTGAGGTGCACCCTCAAGTATAAAAGCACCAACCCGGTTTTAATCATTTTAATTTAATGAATTTAAAATACACAGAACACAACTAAGAATAGGAGCACGAAGGTTTCTTTACAATTTCCTTTCGATTACGCCATTATACGCGGTCCAAACTCAAATTAATCCTAGATACCGGAGTATTAAGCAGCAAGGAGCATTCCTACGGGTTTAGTTTCATGAATTGACCTTGAACCCGTGCGTGCTGCAGAGCTAAGAGTAAGTTGAATTGATCCAAATTAGTGTCAATATACTCCTAGCCCTAAAGTGAGTATTTCTCCCTTACGGACTTAAGAAATAGCGGTTTCGGCCGTTTCTCGATAAGTCAAAGTTTGGGCCATATATATATATATATTAAAAGTGATATTTTCTTCCCGAATATTAATTTATTTTGTCCTAATTGATATATATATGGATGCGGTTAGGAGAAATAGAGGAATATTAGGCGAATTATGCCAATTAATTTGGGAAATCAAAAACGGAGGTATGTAAAGCCGAGTTTCTTTGTATTTAGTAGTTCCGGTATAGTAACATAGCTCAAGTGCCGGTAGAATATTTCGGAAGTCGCATATTATGCTTAGTATAAAGTTTGAAGTACAGTGTTGGAAGCATCATGTCATGTATAGCGTGAGACTTACTAGCACGATATAATTTATAGTAGAAAGTGTCGAAATAGTATAACATGCCCAATATGTGATTTAGTAAAGTATGTTAGGATATTATAGGTGTTGGTCAAACTTAGTAAACAATATAAGTTCCCGTAGAGTATTTCAGAAATAGAATAGTAGCCTAAAATGAAGTTTAGAAAGATAGAAGTAGTAAATCATGTTTACTATGAAACTCGGTTATCAGCATGATTCTGTGGAAACAATTATATCTTGTTCGATGTTAGACTCGGCAGTATGTGAGAAGGTTATATATATACCATTATCATTCTCATATTTTTATTAAATACATACATAACTGTCATTAGTTTGACTGTAGTATATACATACATATTAATATCACTAGTTTCAGCATTGGCTTACGCGGTTAGTATTATTAGTTGAGACTTGGTAGCCCATTGTTTTAGGGTTGGATTACCTAGCATTCATGACCGACCCGGGGTTAATAGCTATGTATCGACTCGTCCGCCGGAGGGTGAGGATACGTCTCTCTGACGGAGTGGCATGCCGTCCCCCGAGGGGACGAAGATGGGCTGCCAGTTTCCCCATATTCTGCCTTGGTCGGCTTTTATTCACCCCAGTCGGCCGGAGTGCGCGGGTGTTGATTCGAGTCCTCACGGACTCGGGTACGATTATAGTCGGGGATCGGCAAGCCCAAGTGCATACCCCGGGGGACCGACGGGATACTTACGATTACTATGGGAGATGGGATGGCCAGGGGTAGGGGTATAGATTGCATGTTGGTTGTACCTCCTAGGCTTATGGGGGCGGGTAGAAAGGTTTATGTGTGCTATGCTATGTTATGTTATGTTATATTATGCCATGTTACGCTAGATATGAATGGTCGTAGTAGAATGCTCATTTCTAGGTATGACTCCCTCTCCTTTAAGTATAGTTGCGGACGTCTTGAACTCATACTTACGGTCGATTCGCGATCTAATTCCTTCTACTTTAGCTCTATTAGTTATATTTCTTGCTTAAGTTATTTTCCGAGTTTTGCTTTACATACTCGGTACCGGCGATGCGCGCCCGTTTAAGGGCGGCTCCATTGCTTGCTGCGGTACTCGTAGACGAAGAGTCGATACCTCGTGATTCCATCCAGCACACGAGTCATCAACTCCGATTTGTCCGGAGCTAGATAGCTGGGTTTACCCCTTTCTTTTGTTGTACGGTATGGGTAGACCGGGGCCACTGTCCCAGCCATATTATCAACTATTCTTAGAGGCTTGCGGTGTGTATTCCCATGGTTAGTTATCACCGTGCGTGTGAGGCGGTGTGTATGTTTTAGCTTGTTTATGATGGTCGTGTGGGGCCTTATTTAGTTGATGGTAGGCCTTGTCGGTCACGTAGCCCGGTTGCTTTGTTTTCTTGATTTAGAGATAACTAGACAGCATGGTAGCCTTGTCGGCCCCCATGGGTTCCCTTATGTTGATGTGGTTACGGTTGGAAATTTGTTGTGGTTGTACCAGGGGGCTATAGGCTAGCCGCTTGGGAATTTGTATTTACGGCGTTATATAGCTGTGATTCCATGAATCGAGTTAGAGCCCATCCGAGCACGAGAAGTGCTTAGGCTCGGCGGTCTAGCAACTCAAGTCTAGTAGGAGTGTACCGGAGTGCCGATCATGCCCCCAGTAGGGGCATGGTATCCTCCTGTGGAACTTTACTAGTACCCTCTCCTGCTATTGTATTCAACTCTTGGCTAGTTGAAGTTGTCACGCCCCATGCAGAGTGTGAAAGGCGGCACACAGTGCCTTAGTAGGACACAATTTATACTAGTGAGCCTAAGCACATCTAGTGCATGGCTAGCTCTATGCCAGTTCTGGAAACAACCGGGCTATACCAACGGCTGTAAAGCTGCATTTCGAGCCCAGCTGAGCCTATATAGCCTGCATATAAACCATTTCAACAGAAACATACTTATAAAGGGAACCTATAGGTGACAAAGACCTACATCTTCTTCTATTCATCTGTGACATTATGAAATCTTGGATAACTACATGACAAGCAAGGTCACCACTACTATCAGTTATGGCCACCACGGCCAACATAAACAAAAATACTAAAACTACCACACACAACGCACGGCCTCACACGACAGGCACAACTAACCCACCGAGGAGATGTATATACAATCGCATAGCCTCCCCATGAGTGCGATAAAAATGATCGGGCCGGGCCCGGAGCCTACTTATCTTGTGGCATAGCAAAGAAAATGAAGACTACACCTCTGAATATCAAGCTCCGGATGATAGGGCTGATGACTCTGGCGGGCAGGTCATGAGGGTCGCCTCCTCGTCTATGAAGTACTGCGGGCAAGTGTCACGACGCCCAAATGAATATTGACCTGCTTAATGCTGAGTATCTACTTCTTGAATCTGCGAATACCAAATAACATAACTAGCAATTACGAATAGCGAGGAGATAAGCTGAATGCTGTAAGGATTGATATAGGCTGAATCGAACACCTGTCTTGTGATAGGGCGGGCGTACATCGACGCGGCGGCACAACTGTCTATTAACTAATATATAACATGTAAATACATATATATAGCAAGCAAGAACCAATACCAAACTCCCCATAAGCCGGATGGTGCCAACCAAGCAAACAATCTAATACCCCTACTAGGGTCAAAACCCATTAAAAATAAGTCACTCTGCTCATCACGCACAACTACGAGCACCTCTGTAGGCCCTGGTTCTCCGGCTCGAGGCCATAGCCTCGATATAAATAACCGTGTACGATTAGGAGGACTCCTATATTATGTTGTAATTGTAAATGAATGCAATTTGTTCCACAGGCGCATGCGCACAACGGAGAATGTCTATGCTATAAATAATTGACTGATATAGAGCTTAATCCCATCTTCGTCCAATGCGGGGTGGCATGCCACTCCTTGGAGTGACGTAAAGCCCACCCGCTCGGTGGGCGACACGATTACCAACCCGGGAGGCGGGGACGCTCAAAAGGGGTGCCCTCACGGCACACCAAGTCTCAACCGATCAATAAGCACATATATAGCAAGCATGTTTAGCTGAAAAATACCATACAGATTACGATTTCTTATTAAGAACTCTTTCGGCAGTCCACGGTTCTCATCTTTTGCTTTTATACTAAATCACGGGATCTTTATCGTACGCATGGCTAATGTGTAGCAAAGATACTATCTTCTTGTATAGCTGTCTGTAGCCAAGGTATCATCTATACGTATGGCTATCACATGGCCAAGTTACTATACATACTGTTTGATTTTACTTCTTTTATTACGAATATACGTATCATATTATTCTAAAAAATATGCTTGCTAAATCACATCTTGGGCTATATTGAGTCGAAGTGATAACTCGCTATTTGGCGTTGCTTTACTAACTTACGGTGAATCGATATAACGACACAAAATAGGTTCTTGTTGCTCAAAACTCATTATTCAACTCCGGGGAATTTATTACGGAGTTTCTTGTATTATGCTAAGCTAGAGTTACTAACTTGCCGAAGAAGCGCTTTACATACCTTAACCTGGGTTATCAGGCCATCGGACCGAGAAGCTCAAATTGTACTCCGGCTATTTCTCCTAACTACATTCACATATAAGTCAATTAGAACTAAATACACCAATTTTATGAAAGAAAACGTCACTCGAAATATTAATAGCCCAAACTTAGGCTTATCGAAGACGATCAGCTTTCTATTTCTCGAGAGTCTAGAGGAAATATTCACTTTAAGGCTAGGAGCACATTAACCCTCATTGCAGGAGCAATTCCCTTACCTTAGCTCGGTAGCGTGACGATTTGTCGGCCGATTTTCGTGAAACTAAATCCGTAGGAATGCTCCCTGCTAATGCCTCGGTATCACGAGGTTAATTTGAATTTGGACTATGTTTGACGCGTAATCGGCGATAAATTATCAAAACCTTCGTATCCTCTGCTTTCTCTCACGTTTCCTGGAAATTATCGATTTATAATAACTTAAACCTAAGTTGGAGACTTTATATGCCCAGGCCTGGGCGGGGCCAACGTGTCACGGAGCCAACGCGGAGGCTCCACCTCGTGACACGTTGCCATCACGGGGGCTCGCGGCTCCTTCGTGATGGTTCAATAGGTTTCCATTAGGTCTTTCGGGCCTTTTCTAGCATGTATGGCTTTCAAATAAAGCAACCAATGCGAGATAGATCCATCTATGTGTTGGAAATTTTACGGGGTGTAACTTGATCGCCCCCTTAAGAACATTCCTCCTCGAATGTAATCTTCTAACTAGAGGACTTCTCAATTTACTCAACTTGTCTCTAGAATTTAGGTGAGTTTCTAACTCAATATGATTCCTCCAAAAACACAAATATGAGGGGAAAAGTCCAATACGGTACTCCACACGATACTATAGTATTCACACAGTAGATTAAAATCGATCTTCTCATTTGTGTATATATATATATACTATAAAAAGCGCATAAGTGACAATACTAACATACATGTGCTTTGACTATACTTGGAACAAGTGAGGGTATGCGGTTTTCATATCTTCCTACGCCTTCCAAGTCATCTCCTCTCGGTTCTGTTATGCCACGGTACCTTGGCCAGGCCATGGCTATCTTTGGTTCTCAATCTGAATTTGTCGGTCTAAGATAGCTATTGGAACCTCTTCATAGGCAAATGTACATGCTGGATATCTGGGCCCGAAGCCACTCAGATGGGTCTCCTTGCATTTCCTCAGCATAGATACATGAAATAGGATGAGCAGTTCACAATTACGGAGGCAGAAGTTCAACTCATATGCCACTTGGCCTATTCTTCGACAAATCTAATAGGCCCAGCAAATCTTGGAATTTGTGACTTGCGGTCGCGAGCCAAAAAATAGCATGCTCAAGTGATACTTTACAACTTAAATTAGTCTTGTTTATCTAAGTTATTTTATACATTTTCATGTAATTTATATAAATGTGAATATATGTGCTAACCAACATGATTAGTCCTTGTTTTGTAGTTTCCAATGATTTTTGGGAACTAAATCAGAAGTTGGTGAAGGAAAGGAATGGAGTTGGAAGCAACGGGCGGAAGTCGGCAAGGAGAATACCATCGCGGGAGCTGGCCGCGGGCGGCGTGCCACGTACGTGTGCAGCGCCCGGCCACCGTGCCACGCCAATACCGAGGCGCCAGCGCCTTGCGGCTCAGCGAGCACGGTATGTGCATGGCGGCAGGTGCCACGACATGCCACCCGCTCGACAAGGAGGTGCCATCGCGCTGCCGGAGCAGCGTGACACGGCCCTCCAACGTGACAAGGGGCGCCTAGGGTCCAATTTTGACTGCTCGAAGCCTCCCGCGTTTTAAGGCCGTCGGAGGCGGTGCTCACGTTACACTCAGCGACACGTTGCTTATTATTCCGGGAAAAATTCCTACTAATATAAATAGCACACTTAGGTTTATTTTGAGATATTCTGACTTGGTGGAGCAAGAACGTGGTTACAGGCGGTTGAGAGAGGCCGAAATTCTTAGGGTTTCTCTATCTCTTTCTCCTTTCTTTCAATTGTTTGTATGATTTACACTTTCGTTTAACAATGTTTTAATCCCACAAATGAGTGGCTAATTTCACTTTTTGCGAGGTTAGGAACAATTGTATTGAAATATGGTGATCATCTAGTTTTCATCTTTTCTTTCATGGTTGTTCTATTAATTCTTGTTCTTCTTTGCATTAATGTTTGGCCAATGTTAATGTATATCTAAAAGTCTGGTTTTCACTTTCGAGAGAGCGGCCCCGGAAAGTTGTGAATTAATAGGATATGATCTGTTCTTTGTTTGGGAAAATTGAGAATTGATTTACCTTCGGGATAGAAATATACTGAAAGTCGTATTAGTCAAATGTGGAATAGGTTTTGTATGGCTAGAACATGAATTTCTACTTATCACGAAATGTAGGTGGAAGCATTCATGATTCTTAAGTTGGAGTTAAATGCAAGAGTTTTAATCCATAGGCATAAAGTTAGACTAGCCGGAGAAAAGATAGACCGATTTATAT
This sequence comes from Datura stramonium, assembly GCA_018107945.1. Classification (NCBI taxonomy): domain Eukaryota; kingdom Viridiplantae; phylum Streptophyta; class Magnoliopsida; order Solanales; family Solanaceae; genus Datura; species Datura stramonium. The sequence goes on along the minus strand of JACEIK010004627.1, from coordinate 92,763 downwards.
CGATAATTAATTTTCTTTACATGCTCGTTTAGCCTCGGCATGCTCACATTCATGGATTCAGACTAACTTGTATATTTGACCGTAGTATAAAATTGGAATAACAAAATATAAAAACTTTTCTTCACATTGTTATGCTGCATTTTTAGAGTAACGGTAAATTGACACTTGAGTAGATTTTGCCCTTTAGTCAGTTCTGTGGGATCGATACTTGGCTTACTTGAGCCACTTACTACTTGTTTGACCCACGTGCGGTTGCGTGTAGTAATCCAGACAAGCCCGAACACTTACTTCTTGCAGATCTCATTACCCCTTTCATCGGTGATTCTTTCAAATACCCCGATCATTCATCGAATTCCAGTCTACGTACACCGCATCAACATATGATTTCAGCGTCTACAGCATGCGGTCCGATGGCGTTCTCGATAAGCTTTACCTTTTCCTCGGCGTTGAATGATATACGCCCAATCAATGCTTGATTCTCCCACTTCAAACGAGTCAACTGGCGATACGCATTTTCGCCCGTATAGTGCTTCAAAGGGGCGCCATCTGGATGGGCGAGTGGCTATTATTATAAGCAAACTCAATTAAGGAAAATGCTCGTCTGACTACCTCCAAAATCTAGCACACACGCCAGTAGCATGTCCTCGGCGTCACGAATAGTGCGTTCGACTTGTCCATGCAATGCGGGTGGAATGCGTACTCAAATTAATGCTGCGTTCCCAGGACCTCTACAGAAATATTTGCCAAAATCTAGGCATGGCTTGTGCTCCTACATCGGAGATAATAGATCACGGCATAATTGTAATCTAACTATTTCTCTAATATACAATTTGGCATAATCTTCGGCGAAAGTAGCTTTCAGCGCGAGTAAGTGATTTTGTCAACTTTGTCAACTATCACCCTTATAGAATCGTGTCTATGTACGAGTACGGGAGTAATCCACATACAAAATCCATATTCATTGCTTCCCATTTCCGGAGACGACTATGTAAAGTTAGCAAGGCCTGGTTCACAGTGTTCCGCTTTTACACATTGGCGATTGGACACTGGCTACAAATTCGGCAATTTCTCTTTTCATGCGACCACCGGTAGTTCTCTTTGATATCATGGTACATTTTTGTATGTAGAGGTGAAGAAAATGGCGAAGCGTGGTGATCACGGGAAAAAATATAGGGCCGTGTTACGCTTTATAACTTAAATTAGTCGTGTTATCCTAGCTATTTGATACATTTTTCATGTGATTTTATATAAAAGTGAAGATATTGCTAACCAACATGATTAGCCTTTGTTTTGTAGGTTTTGATGACTTTTAAGGAGCTGAATTCATGAATTGGTGAAGTAGGGCTTGGAGAAGGAATAAACACGCTAACGTCGGCAAAGAGGAGGCCCAAGCATTTTCAACGCGTGAGGAACGTGCCCGCAGTAGGCGAGCTGCCCAAGATAAGCCCCCACCGCACATTGGCAACGTGCCACGCGGGGGTGGCTCCGCGACCAGAGATGTGTGGCCATGTTGCCCAAGCGGCGTGCCACGTTGCCATCGCGGCAGGTGGCTGCCCGAGGCCAACTTTCGGGTTGATTTCAGTGAGCTCGTGATGCCTCCATGTCACGGAGGCGGTGCTACGCGATACACTCCATGAGTGACACGAGGTAGTTCCCTGACCGAGGCCAAATTACGCACGTTCTCATTTACTATAAATGGATATAGCTCCCTAATTCCATTTGGTCACGATTTTATTAAGAAGGAAAGCGCATAGGAGTGAAGGAGAAGTGGGAGAACTCATCTAGGGTTTATCAAATTCCCTTCTCATCTACCAATCTCATGTAAGTATGTAGTTTAGGAGTAGATGAATAGTAGTTTAAGAGTAGTTTCTGAACATGAATGTTTAGAACCCTTCCTCTAGGGTTGAAGCCATGGATTATGATTGTAATTCTATGATGTTGTTTTGGAATTGAGTTATTGATTGTTATTTTCGTCTTGCATTCTATTTTGTTGGTTGTTTTTATGATTGATCACCATAAAAGCATATTTGTTAGCTTGGGAAATAGCTTGAGAAGGCATTACCTAGGTCGAGGACATGAGAATGTGGGGAGCATGAGTAATCTCGGGAGAGGTTAAAGTGTTTGGATAGAAATATGCACAACACCTTGCTTGGTTGACACACGGGGTTATGAAAGACCAATTTGGGATGTAACATCACCACTCGAGAAGAAGGTAGTTGTGAGGCTAAGTTGAGTTAAATGGTTAGGCGTACGAAAGTCCTAATCATTTCCTCGTAAACCACAGCATAATTGATTGCCCGCGACTAGAAAGTGCTCCGTCGCTCACAATGCTCTCGATGAGGCTAGATTGCCGTGTTTAGAGGCTCGAAAGACCATGAACATGCAATTCTAATTATGTGAAATAATAATTGATAGTCCCAATACTTATTCCATTGCATATCGTAGTATCGCATTGTTATACGGATTTAAACTCTATGTTGCTCTTAGAGCACTTTCGAATATGTCGTTGACCCAAGCTTAGACTTAATTTATCTCAACCGAAAATGTCTATCACCAACACTTTAGGTATTTAAGAACACACTAGAAATGGATAGTTAGAGGAATGGAGTCCAGTCCACAGCTGGGTTCGAAATTCTGGTTCTTAAATAGAGCCACTATATTACTTGCACGACCCGTGCACTTGCGGGTTCATCAAAGTTTTAGGCGCCGTTGCCGGGGACTGGAAGTTTTGATAATTTATCTATTTTTGTGTGATTTATTAAATTTTCTTAAGTGTTGAGAAAAGTTGGTCTTAAAATCTTGTCTATTTGCGGGTGACGGGGTTGTCTGCCGGCGCTAGAAATAGAGAGCTTGTGGAACCCGTTGCTTGAACACAGGCGTCAAATCCTTTTGCAAAGGAGAGTAGCTCTAGACCAAAGGCGAAGAGACTTCAAGAAAGGTACAAACAACCACCCGCGGGGCAAAGCACGGTTGTCATCGGAACGGTAGCGGCAAGACCGAGTTCGAAGTGGCAATCCCACTAGCGACTAATGTTACCTCTAGTATACGTAACCGAACTGGAGGGAACTTTGAGCTTAAATAGGGTATAGTGCGAAATTTTATTTAATTCTAGTGGTCGATTCTTGGAATGGCACATGAGGACCGCAGCTGACACTTACGAACTTTCTTGAGATAAGTGACACGTTTGTCCCCACCGGCGTGTCCGCGATTATGTCGATTGACCCTTTTCCCATTTTCATTGTTGGGAGCTTGAAAAGTAGCTGAAAGTGCGAGCCACCGAACTCCATTACTTCATGGAATGACTTGGCTAGAAAGTTCCTTATCGATTCTTTCCTTCGAGCAAGGCTAACTGAGATTGAATGCAAATACTCAGTTTCAAGCAGAAGCGTGAGAACATGCCCATATGGCTTGGGAAGATTCAAGTCATTGTTGGCTTGTCCCCATCATCGGCAATCAAATGAAGTGCTGGCCCATACCTTTGTAGAAAGTCTAGACCACACACAAAAATATTACTAGACTCTGCGGCGGGTGGGCAAGCCTTGGAGAAGACATATGATTTGTACACTTTGTTGAACAAATTGCACAAGGAAATCCAGTGGCACGGCCCGAAGATCATCAAGAAGGGCGGAAGAAGAAGCGAGGTTGACGAAGCCAGATGGTTTGAATGCCTTGGCGGCCTGATTAGCCGTTTCAACATCAAATGTTGACTTAGTTCAATAAGCGAGTATGCACCAGCACCGAGGCCGGAGTTAATACGGTTCGACAAGTTCCGAGTTAGTGTGAAATTTGTGAAATACTTGGGCACAATGCGAGGAATCTTATTAAGGCCAATCGGAATCAGTCAATTTTGTTGGGAATGTGCACGGGAATCGAAATTTTGGGAACAACTCCCAACGAAATTAGCAGGAAACCACCGAATTCTTCTTGGGGTGGAAATCAAACGGTACATGCAACCTCAGCAACATCTCCAGTATCGGCGGAATAGGCTGATTGATGGGCACGGTGGCATAGCATTGAGGAAACAACGCAGAAAATTATGGAGACCCGAATCGGTTAGCGGAAAATCGGGGCGAGGATGGCATGAGACTTAATGAACCGTAAGTAGCCACCCCGCAATCTTGAAAAACAAGTGGGTCAAATAGCATCTGCTCCCAGAATATGAGGCCACAAGGGATTACCAAGTGACGCGAGATCTAACCCCAGCCAGAGATCAATACCATCGATCTTAGAAGCGGAAAGCGATTAGGCGTGCGGGGCAGGGATTGAGAAAGAGGTGCAACGGGAGTTGGTAAGACAGGGACCATCCCTTGTCTTTGGAACAAATCGGGAGTCTTTGGACAACAAAATGTGCAATCTTCATTGTGACCCGGCACAAAGACCACCACCACCATTCCCTCGGAGATTCAAAAAGAGCAAGGAGGAGGAATGTTTCAAAGAGGTCTGTGAGACTTTCAAAGAACTTCACATAAATTTGCCTCTTATTGATGTCTTGCGAGGGGAATGCCCAAGTATGCTAAATGCTTGAAGGATGTGATGGCGGAACAAGTTAGATTGGTGGACGTCAAGCGCAGCGCGAGGCGAGGAGCGCGATCCTCGGGTATTGAGCAAAATGCCAAAGAAGCTCAAAAGGACCACACAAGGTTTTACCCTCCCCCATACAAATTGGTAAAAGGCGAAGTGCTCGACTTTGTGTGTGATTTAGAGCGACGAGTTAATCTAATGCCCTTATCACATTCAACACCTTGGGGTTGGGAAAATTATTTGAGGTAGAACAAGGTTGATGTTGCGTTGGTGACAAGTCGTAGTGACACTGACCAGTTATAGAGGACCTTCTCATCAAAGTAGGTAAATTTATTATACTGCTTGATTTTATTGTTTAGATTTTAGGTTGATGACGCAGGTACCCCTAATCTTAGGACGGCCATTCTTGGCCACTTTGGAGGAAGCGGTGATTGATTTGAAAGAAGGGACCACGAAAATGAGGTCGAGGATGAAGAAAAGAACCTTAGTGTCTACCAAAGAAATAAACCCATCCACACACTCTGAAATCTTTGTCAAGTTAGTGTGTTGGCAGAGGATGAGTGTGGGGTGGAGGAGTCCACAGTTGCACGGCCAAGCGGTATCAAGTGTTGACCCGAGTCGATAAGGGCTTCAAAGTGAAAAGAAGTTGGAGAAAGGGAGGAGCAGTGTGGGTTGTATCCACTCTAACGACAAAAAGAAGAAGATGGTTCTCGAAAGAGAACCCAGTATGAGATGTTACGAAAGGAGTCCACGTCGTGCGACGACGTAAAATAAGGCATTACTTGGGAGGCAACCCAAATAACTTTAGTTTTGTTTTTGTAAATTAAAATAAAAAATTAATTTTGTTATTTAATTTGTTTGTTCGTGTTTTGGTGGAAAGTTAGGCACGGAGGTGGAGGGGAAGTCCCGAGTACCCTCGAGAGAGAGCTAGGAAGCATGGAAGAGAGGAAAAGTGTGGGTCGACCACCCGCTTGTGCAAATGGTGGAAAACATGCTACTAGCTAAGCCTAAAGGCCTGGGGAGTATTTCTCACCCTCTTGAAATGTTAATTTCATGCTATGAGGACATAGCATGATTTAAGTGTGGGGTGAGGAAATTTCAATGAAATTTCAAAATTTTTGTGCTAACAAATTGTTGGGTGAATGTAATGCTTGTTTGGAAAAATGAGAAATATTTGAAAAATCTTTGTGAGTCAAGCATGAATTCATCACCCGTTGAGTTTTCTTTTCGGTTCTTTTCGAAGCCAGGGTCTTTGAGCCAGAAGAATAAAATTTTTATTTTTATTTTATTTTATTTTTATTTATTTTCTTTTTATGCAGTACATAATATTTTAGTCATAGTTGAAGTTGTTTCCGATGATGGATGGATGGCGACCGTCTTGAGGAAATTTGTCGATGGATGTCAGTTTTTGGCTTAAGTAGCTAATGGATGCTTGATGTTCTATACTTATGGTGCTAGACGGGATGGTAGGATACAAATATGTGCGGTGTTGAAGCATGCCAGTGTATAACTTTGTTTGAGACACTTAGGCTCTTGAATTTGACTCAATATATTGAAGCTTAATGTTTGAATTCTGTGATTAGTAGAGGTAAGAGTCTGTTGAATGTGTCTTGAATTGAGCATGTGCCATGAGTGTAGGTTTTTGAGTATTCTATGCTATTGTGGATTAATACATAACATGCCTGGTGTGTGTATGAGCGAAATGAAGGATGTGAATTGAGAGATGATTTAGGCATTTCTTTGAATTAACTAATTTTTATCCCTCGTTTACCTACCTTGAGAAATTAATCCTGAATTAGCCGTTGAGCCTTGAGCCTATTCTTTGATAGGTTTGCAATATCATTAATCCATTTCTTTCATTAACCTTGAATTTGACCCAAAGCTCCTAAGCGCTTGGAGAGAAAAATGCGAAGAGTAAAGGAGTGAGGAGAATGAAAAGAAATGAAAAGTAGCAAGTTGTAGAAGTTGAGAAAGGTCAAAGGTGCACTTGTGTGAAAATGGTTGATTATCGTTAAGGAGTAAAACAAAGTAATGAAAAATTATTTATAGAGCTCCTGCCCGACAAGTCAAAGTGCCTAAATAAAAGGGAAACAAAAGGAAAAGAAAACCATCAAGGATAAAAAGGTGAAGTAAGGGAAGGAAGTTCGCAATGAGGTGTGATGTATTAAAGGCGCTTAGGAAAGATAGTCACTGTGCGGCCATAGTACCTACATGCACGAGTTAAGTTACAACCTACAAAGTCCTACTTGATCTTACATTCATACATCCTCAAATTAGTGAAGTAAAACACTAGGGAGCAAGCTTATGGGTCATGACATGAAGCATGTGAATTCTTTGTGAGAGTGAGTGTAATTCTTTTTTATATACCCACACATGTTGTGATGTAAAAATTGTTTTGCGTGTGATTGGGTAACTCTCTTTACGTGAGGGCATGTTTAATGAAGGATAAAATTCATGGATTTCTTAATCGGTTAGTTGCATGAGTTTGCTAAGCGTGAGAGTCGATTCTTGAGGTTAAAAGTCTTAACATAGTTGTATTATAGCATGTTCTATTTTAACTTGTATCTTACGTAATCATTATAATCGTAGCTTGAATCATCTTGCTAAATTAGTTATGTGGGACTCTCCCTATGCATGATATGTAAGGTTGTTAGGGCGAACAAGGCTTTAAGTGTGAGGTTAGTGATCATGGGAAAAAATATAGGGCCCGTGATACGCTTTATAACTTAAATTAGTCGTATTGTCTAAGCTATTTGATACATTTTCATGTGATTTTATATAAAAGTGAAGATATGTGCTAACCAACATGATTAGCCTTTGTTTTGTAGGTTTGATGACTTTTAAGGAGCTAGTCTTGATTGGTGAAGTTAGGGCTTGGAGAAGGAATAAACACGCTAACGTCGAAACAAGAGGAGGCCCAAAACAGCCCACTGGCGCGGGAGCACGTGCCACGGCGGAGCAGGCTGCCCAAGACGGCCCTTGCGCGTGGCAACGTGCCACGGCGAGGTAGCTCCGCGACCAAGAATGTGTGACGCGCTGCCCAAACGGCGTGCCATAATTGCTCGCGGCAAAGTCTTCATAGAGCCAATTTTCCAGGTTGATTTCAATGAGCTTTTCGCGTGCCTCCGTGTCACGGGCGGTGCTCGCGGCCCACTCCGTGACACGAGCCGTTCCCACTGACAGGCCAAATTATGCAGGTTCTCCATTTACTATAAATAGGACCATGGCTCTAATTGCATTTGGTCACGATTTTATTACGGAAAGTTTGCATAGGAGTGAAGGGAGAAGTGGGAGAACTCATCTAGGGTTTATCAAATTCCCTTCTCATCTACCAATCTCATGTAAGTATGTAGTTTAGGAGTAGATGAATAGTAGTTTAAGAATTAGTTTACGAACATGAATGGTTAGAACCCTTCCTCTAGGAGTTGAAGCCATGGATTATGATTGTAATTCTATGATGTTGTTTTGGAGTGAGTTATTGATTGTTATTTTCGTCTTGCATTCCGATTTGTTGGTTGTTTTTATGATTGATCACCATAAAAGCATATTTGTTAACAGGAAATAGCTTGAGAAGGCATTACCCTAAGTCAGGGACATGAAATGTAGGGCATGAAGCCAATCTCGGGAGAGGTTACGTGTTTGGATAGAAATATACCTAACACCTTGCTTGGTTGACACACGGGGTTATGAAAGACCAATTTGGGATGTCCCAACTCGAAGAAGTAGTTGTGAGGCTAAGTTGAGTTAAATGGTTAAACGTACGAAAGTCCCCCTAATCGTTTCCTAGTAAACCACAACATAATTGATTGCCGCGACTAGAAATTAAACTCCTCGCTCACAATCTTTGCAGTGAGGCTAGATTGCCGTGTTAAGAGGCTCGAAAGACCATGAACATGCAATTCTAATTATGTGAAATAACAATTGATAGTCCCATGCTTATTCCATTGCATATCGTAGTATCGCATTGTTATACGGTTTTAACTCTATGTTGCTCTAGAGCACTTTGAATATGTCGTTGACCCAAACTTAGACTTAATTTATCTCAATCGAAATATACATCACCAACACTTTAGGTATTTAAGACCACACTACAAATGGATAGTTAAGAGGAATGGGTCCAGTCCTGTGGGATTCAGCAATGGGTTCTTAAATAGAGCCACTATATTACTTGCCGACCCGTGCACTTGCGGGTTCATCGGTAATGTACCTCGTTCATAATCTGCGGCGGAGCCACGAAATTTACGCGGAACAGGAGGCGGCCTTTACATGGCAACACTTCATCCTCGGTTATTTGAAAATCGCACTTTTCCCCTGCGGAGTTGTCCTTAAATTTAGTTGGTCGGGATCTTCATATTCTTAGTTCTTTCACTTCCACAACTAATGATGACACAACGGTGTTGAATTACCGCTGTTGTCTTGTTTACGCTACCGCAGAACGGCTGGGCGGCTGGTGATGTATCTCCCTAACCAACTCCGTGCTCGAGTGCAAATACGCCAAACTTCCCATAGATTTACGAGTGAGAGAATGCGCTGCTACGTTGGCTTTTTCTGGATGTCTGAGAATGTATCCCGCGTCATAATCTTTTTAATAAATCAACCGAGTGACGGTATGCATGAGTTCAACTCCCTCTGGTGAAGATATCGCATGAAGCTCTTATGATTTGTGAAAATATCCCATGGATGCCATACAAGTAATGTCTCCATATCTTTAAGGCGTGGATCCACTTTGCGGCTAACTCCGGAGTTGTAGGTAGGGTAATTCTTTTCGTGTTTCCTCAAGCATTTGGGAAAGCATATGCAATCACCTTACCGTCTTTGCATCAACACACAACCCAACCAACGTGCGTAGCAATACAGCTGAAGACCAACATACATGCCTTACATGATACTAACAGCGGGCGGCGGTTAATCTGTCATTTAGTTCTGGAAGCTACGCTCACATGCCTCATCCCTTTGAGAAACTTTCTTGCTACGTATCGGCTTAGTGAGAGTTTTGCTATAGTAGAGAACCCTTCAATAAATCTCTGTAATACCACTGCTAACCCCAAAAAGCTGCGGACAGATTCGGAGTAGTAGGCTGAGCCATGTTTGGGTGCTTCTATTTTGCGTGTCAACTTGTATACCAGCATACGACATAATATGCCCCAAGAAGGCTGCTGAGGTTAAGCCAGAATTCACATTTAGAAAACTTAGCATATATTGTGGTCCACCGAGAATGCAGGCCATGTCAAGTAAATGAGCTGGTGATACGCGGGCGAGAATACACCAGAATATCGTCAATAAAACACTATCACGACGAGTCGGTATGAATGCGAAAATACTATTCATCGAGTCCATGAATATTGCTGGGCATTAAATCCTTCCCAAAGGACATAACTAGAAATTCAAAGTGACTATATCGGGTCTGGAAAGCTGTTTTGGGAATGTCTCTTTCACGTCTGAACACGATGATATCAAGCGCAAGTCAATCTTGGAGAAGTATCGGCCCCCTGTGGCGGTCAAACAAATCATCTAATGCAGAGAGCGGATACTTATTCTTTATCGTAACTTTATTCGGTTGCCGGTAATCTATACACATACGAGCGAGCCATCTTTCTTTCTCACAAATAGAGGCGGCGCACCACGGTGAAGTACTCGGCTTTGATAGAAACCCTTATCTAGCAAGTCTTTCGACTACTCCTTTAACTCTCTGGAGTTACTGTGAGCAATACGATATGGAGGAATTGATATGAAATTTGAAGATATGCAGTAGCAAATCAATTGCAAAATCTATTTCCCTTTAAAGAATGCAGAGATAACTCGTGGAAATACATCAGAGGTCGTTCACCACCAGGAGCAGTTTGGAGTATCGGAGACTCTACTAGAACATCCTAAACCACACGACTAGGTAAATACATCCCTTAGCTATCAATTTCCTCGCTTTGAAGGTAGGAAATAAGCCTACCTTTTGGCATAGGCGTATTTGCCTTTCCTCTCGCCTTGCCTCTCTGGAAGACGGAATCGGACCGTCTTGGTCAACATTCTACATTGGCATAGCACGACACTAACCAATCCATACCCATTATGGCATCGAAATCAATCATTCTAACTCTACCCCGAGATCTAATGTAGTCTGGCGATCGGCAACCTCTACGCACACCTCGATAAGTGCTAGCTATAATAGGAGTCACCGACGGGTGTGGATGCGAAAAGAGACTCTTTGTAATAACTCACGGTGCAACATTAACTTAGAGGCCACAAATGGGGTAATATATGACGAGTGGATCCTGGATCAATCGGTACATAAGCAGGGGATGAACAGATAGTCATCATACACCGTACCACATGGGCCGCCTGCGAGTCTGTCTCTGGTAGTGCATAAGTACGGCTTGATCAGGTACACAGGCGGAGGCTCTACGTCTACCTCGGCCTCTACCTGGCGAGCACAGGGCCTACGCCTGCTGAGGCTGCGGGAACTCGTGGCCACTGCGGATCCCTATCGACTATCTCACGCTCTCTTGTCCCCCAGCCGGACAATCTCTCATCCGATGCCCCTCCTTTCACCGCATATATAACATCACGAGGAGCCCGCATATCTACAAACTCAAGTGTGAGTCACGACATAATTAGAGACCAGGTAGGGGTGTGAATCTGCCCTACGCTCTCCCCTTCTACTGGCTGGGGATTCTCATTCGAGAATTGCCACCGGACTCGAGGCGCCTCGACGAACCAATCTACCTGTTGCTCTTTGTGGTGGAGGTGGGGGTCCTAGAGATCTTCCGGCTGTCGGGACTGGGTCACTCTACGAACCTCCACTACGCATATACGTCGTCTGTCTTTGTGGCCCATTGTTCTGATTTGTGTCTACTACCTGGTACCATTGTCTAAGGCCCTCAATAGGCTGGGCAAAGGCACACATACTTTCAGGAAATATCCATATTTCTCGTAACGTAGCCGTCATGCATGCTTCAATGTGATACGGGTTCGGACCACAATAGCTTGTGAACTCTAGACGGCATAGTGTCGACAAAACTGGGCATAGCGGGCTAAGGAATCAAGCGCAAAGCATATTCTCGTACGCTCCTCGCCCCTTGCTCCAAATGCTAAAACTGATCCATCCGGGCACTTGCGGATCTCAGTGGCAAGTAACGGTCTAGGAAGGCCTCCGAGAAGCTGGTCCAGGTCGGAGCGGCAATATCTCTCCCTCGAGACCTTTCCCAACTCTCGTACCTGTCTGACTATGTCCATAGCCGGCTCTTGCCCGGTAGGCCCGATTTTTAGCAGGTGTCACATATAACGAGAAAATCCTCTTGCATCGATCTAGAAATCGAGGGTCCTCTGCTGATCGGACCGGTGAATTGTGGGGACCCAGTGCCAAAAACTCCCTAACCCTCGAGCTTTGCCAGACCCACACATTGGTTACCTGGCTGCTCTGAGTGGCGGCGGGTTGTGTGGCCATCATTTGTCTCCAGCCATAACCCTTTGCACTACGAGGCTTCCTAGTCGATGGCGAGTGCGGGGCCTCCGGAGGTGGTGTCGTGCCAAGCGGCTCCAGGAACGTGAGGGGACTGCGAGAGGGTTTGTGATGAAGCCTCTATATCGCCCACCGAATCCGAGGCTAATTACGAATGAGCGAGGCATCCTATTTGGTGCATTCTCCTCTTCTTTGTATCTAGTCTTCACGTGGAAGAGTGTGTTGATACCACCATTCTTATCTATAGACAAAGAATATGATAAGTTTAGGGACTCAGCCCTATCTTTGTACCGCTCTATAGCAAGTGAATGAGAAAGTAACCATCCTATCATTGCCTTACTGACCCCTCCTGCCTATAGTATGTGGTACACAACACATCCATAGACAAGACTCTACTTAGCACGGCTTGCGAACTCCACACAGGACCACGACTGCTACGATACCAAGTTTTTCACGCCCATACAGAAGTATGGCAGCACTTAGTGCCCTAATGAGACACAATTTCGCTACTAGTGAGCTAGCTTGCATCTAGTGCACGGATATCTCTATCTCAGTTTACGGAAGCAGCGAGGCTATATAGCAGTTGTAAACATGACCTCGGCCCATTGGGCCTATAGCTTTTGCATATAAACTCGGCTAACCGAAACATACTTATAAGGGAACCTATAAGGGCCGACAAGGCCACCATGTAATCTCTAGTCATCGTGACTCAACATAAGGAAAATCTTGGATAACTACGTGGCCAGGCAAGGTCACCACTACTATCAGTTATGGCCCCACCACGGCCAACATAAGCAATGCTAACAACTACACACAACGCACGGCCTCACACGGCCAAGGCACAACTAACCACGGGAGATGTATATATACAATGCACGGCTTTCTATAGTCTTGATAAAAATGATCGGGACGGGGCCCGACCTGCCCATACTATACAACAAAGGAAAATGAACTACACCTACGAATATCAAGCTCAGGATGACGGGTGATGACTCTATAGCTTCTTGGAATCATGAAGGGTCGCCTCCTCGTCTATAGTACTATGAGCAAGTAATGCGACGCCCCAATGGCGTCGGTACCATGAGTGCCCCGAGAGTATACAAAGCTCAAGCTAGACTCTATTTGAATACAAATAACATAACTAGCAATTCGAATAGTAGGAGATAGCTGAATCTGCAAGGATTGATATGAGCTAAATCGGGCTTTTGCATTGCTATGATAGGGCGGGCGTACACAGCCAGCCTTGGCGGCCTGCTTCATCCCATTAACTAATATATAACATGTAAATACATATATATAGCAAGCAAGAGCCAATACCCAACCCCATAAGCCGGATGGTGCCAACCAAGCAAACAATCTATATGCCCTACCGAGTCAAAACCCAGCCAAAAATAAGTCACTCCACCGATCTGCTAACTACGAGCACCTCTGCTTGGAAGCCCCAGGTCTCCGGCTCGGGCCATCTTCGATATAAATAGGTATCGAGTCCGAGAGGACTCTACTTATATCATGCTTGTAGCCCAAGTCACAGTCATTTCCCTGGCATGCGCACAACGAAGAGTGTCTGTCTTTATGTCATACGTCGGCTGATATAGGGGCTTACATCCATCTTCGTCCAATCTGGGGATGGCATGCCCTCCCTTGGAGTGGCGTAATCCACCGCTCGACCGGCGACAGTTACCAACCCGGAAGGCTGGTGAGGACGCTCAAAGGGTGCCCTCACAACACAACCAAGTCTCAACAATCCAATAAGCACATATATAGCAAGCATGTTTAATTTGAAAAATACTATAAGATTTTGATTTCTTGATACGAACTCTTTTTGTATTTATACGGATTCTCATCTTGCTTTTATACTAAATGCAGGATCTTTATGCGTACGCATGGCTAATGCGCGCCAAGATACTATCTGACTGTATAGCTGTACTATAGCCAAAGGTATCATCTGTCCTTATGGCTATACTGCAGCCAAGTTACTATCTGTTTAATTTTTACTTTACTAACTTTTATTAAGATATCGTATCATATTATTCTAAAAACATGCTTGCTAAATCACATCTTGGGCTATCTTTGATGCAAATTAACTCGCCATTTGGCGCATGCTTTACTAACTTTGAGGCTGAATACTATAACGAAGCAAAATGAGTTCTTGACTGCTCAAAACTCATTTATTCCACTCAGGGAATTCTATTACGGAGTTTCTTGTATATGCTAGGCTAGAGTTACTAACTATGCCAAAGCGGCTTTACATACCTTAACCTCGGGTTATCCGACTTTCGGACAAGGCTCGGTCATTACTCCCATTGGATTCTCTAGCTGTATTCCACATATATGTCAATTAGAACTAAATACACCAATATTACGAAAACGTCACTTCCGATATGTTTATAGCCCAAACTTAGGCTTATCGAAAGGCAGGTGAAAACTTACTATTTCTGAAAGTCCAACAGGGAGAAATATTCACTTTAAGACTAGGAGCACATTGACACTAATTTGGAGCAATTCCACTTACCTTAGCCCGGAGCACGACGATTTGTCGGCGAATTTCGTGAAACTAAATGTTTATTAGGAATGCTCCACTGTTGCTAAATACCTTGGTATGAGGTTAATTTGAATTTGGACTATGTTTGTCGGCGTAATCGAGCGATAAATTATCAAAACTTTCGTATCCTCTGTTTTTGTCTCACGTTTACGGAAATTATACGATTCATAATAACCAAACCGAAGTTGGAGGCTTTATATACTTGGGCACAGACGGGGGCCAGCGTGTCACGAGCCCGCGCGGAGGCTCCCTCCATGACACGTTGCCATCGCGAGCTCTGCCGGCTCCTTCCGATGGTTCAACAGGTTTCCAGTCCAGGTCTTTTTCGGGCCTTTTTCTAGCATGTATGGCTTTCAAATAAACAACCAGCACGCGAATAGGCCATCTATGTATTTGGAAATTTTAAGGGGTGTAACGAGTACATCGTACCTCTATAGGAAAACATAACATTATGAGCTTAAAAGACTCAACCTTTTGTATGATTCATCTACATAACATGATTTGAGCGAGAAAAAAAGGGTAACTATACAATCATGCCTCGTAACTTTAACTTATAAAATGAGGTGCATGTAGCTGACCCAAGATAGACTCGGAATTGAGATGCGGGAAAAGGAACCTGAGAGGCTCCAAGTGGACCCATGGCATTAACATAACATCTAAATAAATCAACAAAAGCGGAAAAATCAACATAATGTAGAACAGCGGAAGTGTAGACATAACATAACATGAAATCTGAACGTACAACATGAGAGTGAGTCTAAGTAAAAATTACAATCTATGTATGAAAAAGCCTCTACTTCTAAAGTTGATGGGACAAGACTGACTAACTCTCTAAGTCACAAAGAAATTGAAAAATTTAAAGATAGCGATAAGGAATGGTCATAGGAGATGAGGACTCGCCAAGTGAGGCTGCATGCTAACTCCGAGCGGCTAGTGATGGGGGTGAGTCACGAGGTCTCAGTCTGTATCATAAAATGATACAACGCATAAGTATGCGGTCGGTACGTGAAACGTGTCGAGTATGCGAGTAAGTAAAAGCCAGCTTAAGTAAGTAAAATCATTAAACATGCATTAATATAAAACATAATCAAGATAAGAGTACGAGAGTTAGGGCTTGCATGCTATTTTACGAAATCATGATACGGTATCTGAACATCACAATTGAATCAAATGACCCCAAGTTGGAAATCGCCGATCATAGAAGTAAGCGAATGTTGGGTCAAACCTATTGAAAACATAATATCATGAGGCCCGATGTACATATGGCGAAATCATGAACAATGGGAGACTCGTCATCTAACTAACATTACCACGATAGAGCTTACGTGGTCCCGACTGTCACACTCAAGTTGGCAGTAGTCAAAGTCTTTAAGGGCTAAGGAGCTACCATGATATCAATATCAAGTGAAAGCCCCTTGGGAGCAGGAAAGATCACAAGGAGGTCAGTAATCTGAACATACCTACATTGGCTCGTAGTTCTAAGGCATAGGGTTAGTGACCCTTAACCTACTCGGTGCTAGACACTACTCTAAAAACATGCATATGCTCTCCATCATTTTTCATGAAAGTAACCATCGTCTAGTGACGAAATTTGAATAATTATATATATATAAAATCTAAAATCATACATGAGAGCCTTGGCTCAAACCATACAATAAGCTTAACATAATTAGGAGTCTAGACTCCAAAACCGTAATAGTAAGCTAATTGACATGAAATCATAAATCATACTTGAACATATGGGCTTCCCAATACATAAACATGCTTGAAAATACTTGATTCAATTGAAAATATGATCATAGACATGGGTAACTTGAAAACATATTTTTCTCATTAATATCTTGACATACTTGAACATACATCATAGATCTCAACTTTCATGAACTCTCATGGATGGGCATCATAATTTATAAAACTTGAAAACATGATTTATAATTGAAAATATTGTAAAACTTTTGACATGTATCATAATTTAATAATAGAGACATGCTTAGATCATACCAATGTAGGTAGAAACTTAAAATTCATGCATTGAGTTAAAAACCTATAGAATCAACATGTAGATTTTCATGAATTAGAGAGGGATTGGGCATGGGTGTGAACGATTTCACCCATTCATAACCCTACATACCTAAGAGAATCTAATTCTACAACTTATCTGATTGCGTAAGGAATAATTGAGGAAGACCCTTGAGAGATTGAGCTTGATCACCCCTCTAGATTTCTAAACTTGCATGCATGAATTAGGAATAGTTGAATGAACTTACCCTTCTTAAAACTCACTATTCAAAGCTTAAAATGGCGTAGTTTAGGCCTTAGAATAATAGAAATTATAGAAAAGCCCTTAATAAACTCATAGGGAAAAAAAAAACGGCCAATCAATGAGGGAATTTGGATGAGTCATAAATTGCCCAGCCACGACTCGTGGCCTGGATTCGTTACCTCCATTGGAAATTTCATCCCAGGTTGTCACCTCGAGGCACCCTAACGATTCATTACTAGTGACCACAACTCGTCGTCACCTCCCATTATCCTCAGCGCTAGAAACTCACCGGGGCTCACCACGAGGGGGGACACCACAACCAGTGAATTGCACCCAACACGTTATGATAACCAATCATTAGGTGCCTTGCCCAATCTTCCTCTTCCTTTCATCAACCTTGACCACGACAGCAGTCGTGGGGGTGAGCCATGACTTGTGGTCATCTGACGGTCACTAGACTACTAGATCTTTGTGACTGGGTTTTGAGAGTATATGATATCTTCCCACTTGGGAACATTTGTCATCAAATGTTGAAAATCATAAAGGAAAGAAGAGAAATGCAATCATCATATTCAAATGCGATCCTTATGTGCTTAAAACTAACATAATGACTGCCTCCGAGGCCAGTACGTAGGGTAGGCTAATTCATAGATCATACATACATGCTTTGACATGAAACAACGGACACATGGTAGACATGGGCTGAGATATAGTTTTACGGCAAAACCTATGCTGAAATTGTAACTAATGAAAGGAAGAGATGTGGGTATCTAGCCATCATGTACGCCTCGGCTTCACACGCTCAACTCCTTCAACATGATGATTCCTCCACAAAAACTTTAACTAAATATACTTCTTTGTTTCTTAGACTTGAACACGACGATTCAATATTTCCACCGGAACCTCTTCATAACTAAGGATGTCTTTCACATCGACCTTTGTCCACTAGAACACTAGAAGAATTTGGATCACCCAAACACTTCTTCAAAAGAAGCGATACATGGAAAATTGGATGGGTGAAGCTAGTTACCGTAAGGAAACTCAACTCATAGGCTAACTTGCCAACCCATTTACCAATCGATATAGGCCAACATAACGAGGTGAGTTTTCCCTTCTTTCCGAACCTCATCACTCCTTCATAGGAGACACCTTTAAAACACCCAATCATCGACTTCAAACTCAAGTTCTCTCCTTCTCACTTACATAGGAATTTTGCGTCTCTAAATTTACATTTCAACCCTTCTCGTATGAAGTGAACTTTCTCCATAGACTCGTGAATTTGAATACGAATCCTATCATCGCGAGTGTCACCGGGAATTCAAACCAGCCAATAGGCGATCTACATTTCCGCCCATAGAGCCTCAAATGGAGCCATCTGAATGTGTTGGAATGGTAGTTGTTTGCTTATACGCAAACTCAATGAGAGGCAAATGATCATCCCAACTACCCTTAAAGTCAATCACACCCGTTCTCAACATGTCCTCGAGAGTGAATAGTACCTCCACCGGAGCATCTGTTTGCGAGTGAAATTTTGTGCTAAGCTTGACTTGAGTACCAAGTCCCCTTTTTAAAAACGATCTCCAAAGCTGGAAGGTAAAAGGCGAGTTCCCCTATGATATGATGGACAAGGGCACTCAATGCAGAGAACTAACTCTGAGTGTACAACTTAGCATAATCACTCCATTAGATCGGTAGTTTGACATTAGAAAATGGCTGCTTTAGTCCAGCACATCATAATCACCCAAATGGAGTCATATTGTCAGCCGAGTGTAGAGGTAAACACAGTGATAAGTCCATATTAATCTCCTCCAACCTACCAGTAGGAATACTAAAGTACACCTCCTGGTCTCTAGTGTTCAACCTTCACTTTGGCGACATTTGGACCTTGGCCACAAGTGTGATGTCCTTCTTCATGTCATTCCACCAATAGACTTCCCGTAGGTCATGGTACATTTTGCTGGCATGTGGATGTATGGACTATCTGGAACCATGAGCCTCGTTCAACATCCGATCTCTCAAATCATCAACATTCGAACACACAACAGCGTAATATCAAAGCACACCATCTCCCCTTTGGAAAAGACCTCTACCCTCTGATTCGGCCACGGCTTCCTTCAACTTTACCAAAATAGATTCCTCATCTTGTCTCGCTATTACATCAATCACCAAGGATGATTCGATCCATTTGAACTATAACACGCCATCGGTCGGAGTCAACAAATGAACTCCCAGCCTGTCTGAAGTCGGGTGCACCATCTCCTGCCTAAATCCACCATGATTATTCTCCTGAGAGCCTACTCAGTGTGTTTGCCTTACATTAGCTACCGAATCGGTAAAGACACTCGTATCATAATCCTTGAGTAATGACAACTTATTTGGCGTAGATTTAGATCCTCTGAGTAAACACATATTGTGGGATTTTGTGAGTAAGTAAACACATCTACATGGGATTTTGACCCCCGACAAAGCGGTGTCTCCATATCTTCAAGTCAAATATTACAGCTTCAATTTGAGGTCATGAGTTAGGTAATTATTTTCATGAACCTTGATAAGGCGTATGCTATAACCTTATCATCTTTATCAACAACAACCAAAGGCCAATCCTCGGAGCATCACCATACCCACCATAAACTTTGTCGGTACACTCGGAGTAAGGTTAACTTTTTTTGTGTGGTGAGTCAAGTCTTCAACTCTTGAAAGCTCCTCTCACAAGCCTACGACCATTAGAACTTCACTTTCTTTTAGGTCAATATAGTCAGAAGCGGTACCAGTAGTTGAAAACCCCTCAACAAATCTACGTAATACCCGGCCCTATTCCTAAGAAACTCCACGATTTACAGAAGGATTCAGAGTGCAGGCCAATTCCTTATCGCTTCTATCTTGTGAGAATCTACTTGCACACCCTTACTTGACCTTACCGCCGTGACCCAAAATGCCTTTGAATTCAACCAAAACTCGCACTTATTTGAATTTAGCATATAATTAGTGATCCTTCAGAGTACGCAACACCACACTCTAGAGTGAGCGGCATGCTCCTCCTCCTCTGAGTATATAAGGATTCATCTATGAACACAATCGTGAACATATCCAGATACTGCCTTAACACCTGTTCATCAAATCCATAAAAGCTACGAGGGCATTTTTAGTAGAAAAACATAAATACAAACTCATAAACCATATGTCGCGTCCACGAAGGCCATCTTTTAGATGTCACTCTCCCGAACCACGAGTGATGGTATTTGGATTCAAGGTCTATCTTGAAAAACACTTAGCACCCAGAAGATGGTAAAACAAATCATCAATCCTAGTAATAGGATACATTCTTGATGGTCTGTATTCAATTGTCGATAATCAATACACATCTACGAAGAGAACCATCTTTCTTGTGGACTAAGAGAGTGGTGCACCATTTATGGGGATTACCGCTGAGTACGTGAATCTTTGACTAGAAAGGTCCTTCAACTACTCATTCAACTCCTTTAGCTCGTAGAAGCCATTATATAAGGAGGAATAGATAGAGGCTGCGTATCGGGAAGAGTCAGCCCACCCAAGTCAATCTCACTTCCTTGGGACAAACTAGAAGCGTGGATAGTTGGGATCTCGGATGTAGCATCCTTAACTCTAACTAGATGGTACATAAAACCCTTAAAATCATCTTTATGGCCTTAAGGTAGGAAATGAAGCGACCTCTGAGAACAATGAACTACCCTTCTACTCTAAGACTAGCTCCACCCCGAGAAGTGAAACTCTACCGCCGCGTGTTCACCCACAGTGGTTAGGCATAACATGCAAATAGACAATCCATGCCAAGAATAACATCAAAATCGGTCATGGCTAACTCTACTAGAATTCTTGAGGTGATTATTTGAAGAAAGACTGTGACTGGGAAATTTCTATACACCAGTCGACTATAATTGAATCACCATTGGAGTAGGGAAGACTGAGAAGGGTTCGATAGGATTTAGGACTAACTACGAAGCTACTTGGCAACATGGGGCGTTATAAAGACAAAGTAGCCCTGGATATAACAAAGCATATACATCAAAGGTGGAAAAATCGTAACATACCGGCGACTATGGTAGGAGACCTCCTTTTTCTTGACGGGATGCTAGGGAATAAAATCTATTTTTGGCGTTGTTAGCCACCTATGCTAGTAAGATGCCCTTCTTGGTACAGATGTATTTGGTGGAGAAATTTGTTGTTAAAGCGGAAGTTGGGCCTCGACCCTTATCATGGCCCTATTTAGGTGTTGGGAAATCTCTGAGAATATCGGAGTCTTCCCACACCCAAAACAAGCACACATGCACAGCAAAACAACACGACCATGTGTCTCCAGGCCACACCTATCGCAAATTAGAATACTGGAATGCAGCAGGCCTACGCTCACCAGCCCTCTGAGCACGATGGTCATCCCCTCTTCTCGTGCCTAGATCGGATGGCATACTCATAGCCAATATGGCGAGGGGATGAAGATCTCTTGGGGGCTATTTTGCCAGTGCCCGCCCTTTGGTCTCTCTTGAGAGAACCCATAGCTATCTTGTCTGGTCCTCTTGGCCCCTCTCTCTCCCACTCTCTCACTTGCCTCCATCTCTGTGCATAAAACCATCAAAAGGAAAATCCACATCCTAATGAATCATGGCGGTCCTAAAAACCATGTCAGGTAGTCTTCCACTCCATCTCTACAAACCTTCTCCTCGAGCTCTTGGATCCCACCACTAACTTCTGGTGCATACTTGGGCTGAGCGAGTGAACTCTAAGGCATACCTTGCCTTTGCCATCTTCCTTTGTCTGATTCACAAATTCGGCTGTTTTTAATCTCCCTCATCTCACGAGGGAAGAACTACTCTCGATATTCGGCATGAAACTTATCCCAACCAATAGGGCCTTCTCCCACTACCTTACTATCCTTCCATTGCTTAAACTAGATGTGCGGAACCCCTTCAACTTATATGAGGCTAAGTTGGCGCACTCCTCTCTGGTCACCCCCATCACCTTGGTGATCTTGAGGAATCTCATTGATAAACTCATGTGGATCCTCGTCACCTTTGACCCGAGGAATTTTGGCGGATTCATCCCTTAAGAAATCTTTGACTCGTGCTTTGCCACCGCATTCTAGTTACAGTACATGCGCTACCACTGTTGATTTACCCAGGTTGTCAAGGCCTATGCTATCTGGATGGCTGCCTAAATTGACATGGCCCAACCAAACTCCAGGTGCATGGTTCTCGTAAAGTGGGAGCTGGTGGTGCCCGTCTCCATTGCTTCCTTTTGGCCATTTTTGTTTCCATTCTCTTTCCATTAACTCTGAGTTTGATGAAGGCGTACTCCGCACTTCATAGACATAATTTTCCCATACTTTTTGCTATGTTTGAGGACCAATTATGTGTGTTTGCATAAGTTTATGTTATATATTTGTGATATATCTAACACACATGATTAGATGCTCTTAGGACTAAATGTGATGGATTTTGGTGCATTTTGATGTTTTGGAATGGTGAAGAAAATGGAATAAAGTAAGTCTTGGGAGGAGAAAATTTGAAAGTGTCAGTGAAGGTAACAAGTGACATAGCGAGGTCGTCGTGTGAAGTGACGATTCATCGTCGGTTTCTTGTGAGCATCCCGAGATCAAGTACATTGTAGGATGTGATCCATGGCCACTAGGGATCTAACGACTGCCGTGCGCAGTCCTACTTGAGTCGTTGGTGACCGGGTTGCCCGCGTTTGGGCCTAATGCGATGGCGGCGTAGCGGTGATCACGGTGACTCGTTTGAGGTCCCTAGCAGTCGTTACTTGAACCGTGACCACTAACGACCTGGATTCCATTTTTAATTAGGAAAAGGAGCTAAAAATCCCAAATTAAATCCACAAAGGAAAAAAAGAAGGTGCAACGTGGCAAGGTTTCAAACGACTTGAGGAAATAGTTTCCACTTCAACTAGGAAAAGGAAATTTAAATCCCAGTCAAATTCATCAAGGAAAGGAAAAGCATAAATATACTACTACAAATGCCCCTTTATTTTCATGCTAATAGGAATGATGTTTTATGTCTTCAAGAGTTGGCGTTTCAAGTTCAAAGTCTTCAAGTAGGATTACGGTTTAAGTCTCAAGGATTTTTAGATACAAGTTTGGTGTCTTATGTTTGGAACTTCGAGGCGATTGTTGGGTGTTCTTATTTATTGTTGCAATAATCAAGTGAGTTCTTCCTATCATCGTTGTAAGTACTAATTTTTGATTTTATTTATTAATTTTATTAATTTACTTATAAATATGATAGGCTAAAACCACCACAACTAGGATTGTGGGAACCATGAAAAATTGACACACATAGGTAAAATACTTTGTGATTCTTGAACGGAGTTTATGCATGTATTGTTTCTTCTTTCATTATAATTGATTTTTAACGGTTGAAAACGTTAGAACTTGCCTTATTCTTACTTACGGACCAAGGAGGTAGTGAATGAGAAAGGGATTAAGAACGGAGATTTGAGAGCTATCAACCCTCATCTAATAGCTTGACCTTGTCAGGGAATAACTAATCCGATATTAAGGCTAAGGGTTAATCAAGAATACACCCGTATACAAATCAAGTTGCGTGGTGAAAATCATCTAGTAGGGGACCAACCATTTAGGTGAACCTAACTTACCGATGTGCATGCTAAGCACTAGAATAGATCACTAGTATAAAGCACCTTGTGGTTATGAAGTCATGAAGAACTTGTTTAGTTAGTTGCATTAATTTGGATACAACAATCAATTTCTCAAACTTTGCTATTTATTACTTTTACAAACCCACCCCACCCACCCACCCACCCCCGTTAGGAAATAATTAACTAAAAGCTTAAGCACTAGAGTTCTTCTACATCCTTCCATATTCCTTGTGGGATCAACCACAACCTCTAGTTAGGTTACGTATTGACAATGTCTTCTTCATATTTCCGAAGGAGAGGTGTGGTTTGAGCATTATCAAAAGTGAATTAATTTCTTGGGAATACAACTTAGGGTTAAGATTAATTGCTTGTGTTTAACTTTTAGTCTTTATTTTTATTTTTGTTTTTATTTTATTTTTTGATGTGTCACGGGGGTGGCGTAGTAAAACCCGGCCAAGATGTGACCCACGGTCTCAACATATCTTGATGAAGTCTGTAATCAAGATACCTATGTCATTTTGCAATGTTAAATGGAGTGCTTCTTGGGAGGCAGCAATATTATTTTTGTTCGTTTTTCGTGTTTCTCAAGTGTGCAGGTGATAGGTCAGAATTTTCATTAAAAGATTGAGCTTAAATGTTGAAGACAAGGAGTAGAAGCCCAAGGAGTTCTTCTTTCACTCTATCACTTTATGCTTATTTGTTATAACACTAGGGATAGTGTAACCAATTAAGTGTGGGGTGGGAGAAGTGAACTCCATATTACCATGCATCACCTTAATTGCTAAATTTGCCTGTGGTAGGACTAGTTTTTTTTTTTGGGAGTTATGATTTGTCATGCATGCTTGTTGGTTTGTAGTATTTATTTTATTTTGGGTTCCCCCGGTTTTTGTTTTTGGTACTTTTCTAGTGGATAGTCCCTTAGAATCGACTAGAGAGTCTAGATTTTTATCTTTGTTTATTTTGTCATTGAGTCATAACTTTGCCCGATGATGGATGGATGGCCAGTCTGGGGTAAATTAGTCATTAGGAAGAACAAGAACTTGGATCCTATGAATGCTAGGTGCTTCACTTTAGGTATCATAGAGACTTTATTAAATTTACTCAAAAATGCATGAAAAAGGTAGAAATACTTAGTCTTTTGGGAACTTGGCTCTTGTACTTGAAAAATATAGGAATAATTATATTATGCATGCAATATGAATATATGTGTTTATGTGATCTTGATTTCCATTGTTAAACCATCTTGTGCCAATGTGTGAGGAATTTTTTTAATATACTCCATGCTCGTAAATTGATGTCTAGAACTTGCCCGGTGTGTGCGCAAAGCGAAATAGGGCGATGAATTTAGGAAGTGATATAGGCATTTCTTTGATAGCCTATTTTATCCTATTTTATAACTACCTTGATTATTAATTATCCTAGTTATCCATGTTGAGCCTTAGCCGATTCTTTTGATAGCCATATTATAAGCTTGAATCCCGTTTTGTTATTTCTATTAACATATTTGATAAATGACTCTAGAGCCTTTAATGAAAAACTTTTCTAGGAAAGGAGCATAATTGGAGAAGTGAAGGGCAAAAGCTAAAGTGAGGTGAATTGGAAGAAAAGAAAGAGGTGAAATTTTGCTAAAAAAGGAAAAAGACAATTTGTGTAAAAATTCATAAAAACACAAAAAGAATTATTTTTGAAAAAATTGAAGATTAAAAAAAATCTTAAGATTGTACCAATTAACCATACCCATTTGTTTACAATGATACATTTTGTCCTGGTCCTTCCTTGGATATTGTGAACCTCAACATAGTCAAAATGCTTAAGTTGAGGGTGGCTAGAGTAGGGTTGAGTAAAGGATGGTAACGGAAGAAAGGAAAAGAAAAGAGAAAAAATGTGTGAATAAACTCAATGATGAAAAATCCCCACTAGTCACCTAAAAAAGTTGAAAAAAAATTTAAAAAATAAAATGAGGTATAAGGAGAAAATTTGAAAATTGAAAAATGTTCTTAAAAATCAAAGTGTTGTGAAGTATAAAGTGCTTAGGGAGATTAGTCACCATCTTGGCCAAATAGTTCCTACCTATCCCTTAGCCTACATTACAACAAAATTAAATCCTAATTGATCATTGATTCATAATTCTATATTGCTGGAGTATTACACTAAAGGGCAAGTATATGGGTCATCTTTTGCATGTATGTTGAGTTCTTTTGTGAGAGTGAGCGGAAATTATTTTATTTATGCCCAAGTTAATTTTATTCTATATCTTGTGTGAAAAAAGGCATCTCTCCAAATTGTGAGGGGCACAATGGTAAGACTTTGGTTTATTCTTGATTGCTAAATTTCATATAATTCATGTTGGCCCAAAAATATGTCTTGATGAGTTAGATTTCAAAGTAGGATTATTTAGAGACTTTGACATTTTCAATATTGATCCTATATGCATGCGAGTGAGTTGTTTGAGCTTAATTGGTTGTCTCATGATCCTAAGAAATTGCAAGTAGACTGTTCGTAGGATGAACTTTGTGCTTAAATGTTAGAAGAAGTAGTAGATTATTCGGACGAACAATAGTTTAAGTGTGGGGTGTTGATGAAGGCCGTACTCCGCACTTCATAGACACTGAATTTTTCCCATACTTTGCTATATTTTGAGGACAAATTATATGTGTTTGCATGGGTTTATGTTATATATTTGTGAAAATAGCTAATGCACATGATTAGATGCTTTCAGGTCTAAAAACGATGAATTTTGGTGTATTTTATGCTTTGGAATGAATTTGAAAAATGAAATAAAGTAAGGACTGGGAGGATAAATTTGAAAGTGTCCGGTGAAGGTAGCAGAGTGACATAGCAGTCGTCGTGTGAAGTGACGGTCGTCGTCAAGCGAGCATCCATGCGTGCTTTGGAGATCTGTGATCCATGGCCATGAGGAACCTAACAACTCATGCGTAGTCCTAACGGGCGTTAGGTGACTCGTTGACATGGTGGGCCTAATGTTGAGGACGTGCCTTAAACGTCATGACTCGTTTGAGTCCTAGCAAGTCATTACTTAGTCTATGACCCGCGGCGACCCGGAGTCCATTTTTAATTAGGAAAAGAAGCTAAAATCCCAAATTAAATCCATGAAGGAACAAAAAGAAGGTGCAAGCAAGCCTCAAAGCGACCCAAGAATGGATTTCCCACTTCAACTAGGAAAAGAAAATTTAAATTCCAAGTCAAATTCATCAAGGAAAAGCATAAATCTACTACTATAAATACCCCTTTATTTTCATGTAATAGGCACTTGATGTTTTTATGTCTTCAGAGTTGAAGTTTCAAGTTCAGAAGTCTTCAAGTAGGATTAGAGTTTTAAGTCTCAAGTTTTTAGATACAAGTTTGGTGTCTTATGTTGGAACCCGAGACGGTTGTTGAATTGTTCTTATTTATTGTTGCAATAATCAAGTGAGTTCTTCCTACCATCGTTGTAAGTACTAATTTTTGATTTACATTTACATTAATTCTATTAATTTACTTATAAAAATGATAGGCTAACACCACCAAAACTAGGGTTGTCGGAACCATGAAAAATTAACAAACATAGGTAAAATACTTAGTGATTCTTGAACGGGAGTTTATGTATGTATTTTCTTCCTTCATTTTAATTGATTTTTAATTATTTGATGGCGTTAGAAACACCTTATTCTTACTTACCGGACCAGGAGGTGAGTAGTGAATGGGACAAGGGATTAACAACGGAGAATTTGACACTATCAACCCTCATCAAATAGCTTGACCTTGTGCGGGAGAATGGCTAATCCGATATTAGGGTAAGGGTTAATCAAATACACATCCACATACAGATCAAGTTGCGTGGTGAAAATCATCTGAATGAGGGGGACCAACCATTTAGGTGAACCTAACTTACCAATATTGCATGCTAAACTTTGAATAATAAGTAGTATAAAGCGCCTTGTGGTTATAAAGTCATGGGGAACACTTACCCTAGTTAGTTGCATTAATTTGGATACAACAATCAATTTATCAAACTTTTCTATTTGTGCTTTTTACACACCCCCCTCTTAGGAAATAATTAACTAAAAGCTTAAGCACTAGCATTCTTCTTCATCCTTTCATATTCCTTTGTGGGATCGACCCCAACCTCTAGTTGGGTTCTTTGTAAACAATGTACGCTTCATACTTTCAAAGGAGGTGTGGTTTGAGCATTATCGGGAGGCATGATTCTACAAATGCATATATCACGAGAGTTACAAGGATAGAGAGACATTTTATTGGTAAGTATCATGAAAGAGAATATTTCCTAAATGTCTGCTCTTCGTCATAAGTGTGGCATGACTTCACACCCATGAAAAGACTCAGGCGCAACTTTTTAGACACCTAGACACTTCAAACCTATTTCTCGATACCAATTTTGTTACAACCCGAACATAGGCCGGGATCGAGACTCGGGAAAAGGAACCGAGGGCTCCAAGTCAACCCATGAAATGAACATAACATCAAACTCCAATCAATAAAAGTGGAAAAATCAATATTATAACATAGCAAAAGTCTAAACATTACATAACATGAAATATGAACATACTACGAGTACGAGAAGCTAAATATAATCTATGTTTAGCATTTACTTCGATGAGTTGATGGGACAAGACCCCAACTAACTCTCTAAGTCTAAAGCGAAAATGAAAAGATAATGATAAGGAATGGTCTTCGGGGAGATGAGGATGCACCAACTAAGGTGGATGCTAACTCAAGTAAAACTAGCTAATGTATCCGACCCGAACGGAGGCCGGGATTGCAAACGGGACAGGAGCCTCGAGAGACTCAAGTCGACCCATGGCATTAACATATATCTAAGCGAACTAAAAATATTGAAGAATCGACATGATAATCTTAGAGGAAGTCTAAAATAAACATAACATCGAATATAGGATACGAAAGCTGAATACCACCTTTTTGTCTAAGCCTCTAAACATGAGGAGTTGATGGGACAAGACCCTAACTAACCCAGATAAAGTGAAAACTAAATGTACATAGAGAAATCTAAACAAGCATGGTCCTCGGTAGATGAGGACTCACCACGGCGTACGATGCTAACTCTAATAGCGGCTATGAGCGAGTGAGCTGAGTGTCGAGGTCTGTATCATGAAATGATACATCATAGAGTATGGGGTGTATGTGGAATGTACTGAGTATGCAAGGTAAGTAAAACTGCTTATATAAGTAAAATCATTTAAGAACATGCATAATGTGAAACATAAACAGTAAGAATTTGAGAGAAGGGCTTGCATGCATTCTTTCTGAAATCATGATCTCATAGTAACATAACATAACATCATAACTAAATTGATTGACTCAAAGGCCCAAATCGATAGTCATGAGTAAACAGTATTGAGTCAATCCTACTTTAGAACATACATAGATCATTAAATCTCATGTATGATAAATGTCATAACTGAAGTCATGAGGAACAATGGGAGACTCGTCTTTTAGCAGAGCATACCACGATAGAGCTAACGTGGTCCAAACTATCACCACTCAAGTGGGTAGAAGTAGTCAAATTCTTGCGGGCTAGGGAGTGATACCATGATATCGATATCCAAGCTCGTGGACCAATAGGGAAAGGAATAGCTCACAAGGGAGGTCTACAGAAGTAATATATATAAGTGTAAACCTATGTTGGCGCATGGTTTTGAGGCATAGGGTGATCGACCCTTAGCCTACTCGGTGTTAGACACTACTCCCAAAAACATGCATATGCTCTCCATCGTTTTTCAACGAAGCTCAACATCGTCTATTGATGAAGCTCAATAATCAAATACATCTGAAATCTAAAATCATGCATATAAGAAGCTTTATCTCAAAAATACCACAAGCTAAAATTAATGGGAGTCTTGACTCTTAAATCATGTGGTAAGCTAAATTCGAAAGATCATAAATCATACTTGATTATACGGGCTTGCCCAAACATTAACATGCTTGAAAATACTAAATTCACATTGAATACATGATCATAAACATGGGTAGCTTGAAAACATGCTTTTCATCATAACATCTCATCATATTCATACATTCATCACAAATCTCTTCTTTCATGAACTTCCCATCAATGGACTTATTAATTCATAAAACTTGAAACATGATTTGTATCAAAAACAATATAAAACTTGCTAATGATGCATAATTAAATAGTAGAAACATATTTATATCATACCCACGTAGAGAGTTTAGGAAATTCATGCATTAAGGTTAAAACCGCATAGATTAGACATAGGAAATTCTTGATTTAGAGAGGGATTTGTCATGGGTGTGAAAGGATTCAACCATTTATAACCCTACATACCTTATGGTAGCTGATTCTTACACTTCTTTGATTGCCCAAGAGGAGTTGAAGAGAATGTGAAGAAGAATAAAAGCTTGATCACCCTCTCTCACCATCTACCTTTGCATCGCAGATAGCAAATGTCCTAAAATGAACTTAACCCCTTTAAAAGTCATCATTCATAACTAAAAACGCGTATTTTAGGCCTTAGTATCTTAGGAATTACGAAAAGACCTTACTAAATTCGTAATAATTGCCGATTAG
Source organism: Datura stramonium (assembly GCA_018107945.1). Classification (NCBI taxonomy): domain Eukaryota; kingdom Viridiplantae; phylum Streptophyta; class Magnoliopsida; order Solanales; family Solanaceae; genus Datura; species Datura stramonium. The sequence continues at coordinate 62,771 of JACEIK010004627.1, read as the reverse complement.
TCCCCACAAAGGACCAAACAACTCATCACCTGGTGGCTTCATCGTCATGTACACTACTTGTCAAGTCATCTGGGCTCGTCCGCGGGTGACAACGATCCATTGCGTGTGAACGACTCATAGTCACCACTTTTCATGTACACCGCCTCATTCTTGATTAAATACTATCTGCTTGGTCACGACTAATCCCACGAATCGTGGTGGCTGGCTTGAGGTGTGAGGGAATCATAGTTAAGATACTGCTTTGCCCTCTTCTTTCCCTTTTTAAATGACCACTCTCCACGGTAGCCTAACTAGTTGTCGGGCGACCACGACTTGTGGTTACGTAAATTAAGTCCCATTTTCCAAACTTCAAAATCATCTTAAGGTCTCACCAAGAGTCATATCACGACTCGTGGACTGCTCCCACGGGTCTCCTCGAGACTGTTTTGATACCTGATATCAAATTTTATTTTTCTCCGTTTCAACTCACAGGTATGATCTTTGGCCTTCTAGGTTATAACAATATCTCCCCTTTGGGAACATTCATCCTTGAATGTTGGAAAACACGAAAGAAAATAGCGAAATGCAATCATCATACAAAATGTTGAACATTTAAAGCTGGCCCGCGGAATGATTAACCCCAATTCAAACTACATAGTGGAATTGAATTCACGAATCATACATACATCCATATACATAAAAGAAACTTGGGCACATGAGATGAACATGGAAACTAAATAAGAGTTTGAGAGGAAACTAATACCTCAAGCTAGAAGCCCAAGGCATTAGAGAATAAATGTGGGTATCCCAGCCGTCATGTCAAGCTTAGGCTTCACGTAGCTCCCTCAACTATCTTGAATTCCTCCATAAAACTTTATTTGAAGTTATTTCTTGTATGAACTGAAGATCCTAGTATTTCCGTCAAGGAACCTCCTCATAAATAAAATTTGTCTTTCAAACCCAACACTTTGTCCATAGGAAAAACTAGAGGCTGGATCACCCAAGAACTTTTTAAAGAGTGACACAAAAGGAAAACGGGGCCTTGAAGCTAATTGAGGAAACTTCAAGTTCCTATATTACCTTGCCAGCAGATTTACAATTCGGTAAGAACCAATATAGCAGGGATAAGTTTCCTTTTCTTTCCAAACCGCATCACCCTTCATGGGAGATACCTTGAGAAACACCTAACCACCCACCTTGAATTCTACTTCCCTTTTTCTCACGTCGACATAGGACTTTTGGCGACTTTGGTATTTTCAACACATCATTATGAGCTGAACCTTCTCCCACTTGGCCTCATGGGCCCAGATACGAATCTTATCATTGCTGCTTCGCCAACTTCGAACCAACTAATGGACGATCTACATCTTCGCTCGTGAGAGCCTCAAAACGGAGCCATCTGGATACTAGAATAGTAAATGTTATTGTATGAAAACTCAATAAGAGGAAAATGATCATCCTAACTACCCTTAAAGTCAATTACGCATGCTCTCAACATGTCCTCAAGAGTCTGAATTTTCCTCCGTTTGACCATCGTTTGCGAGGTGAAAAGCTATCTTGAGCTTAATCGAGTACCACGTCCTTTTGAAATGACACTCCAAAGCTGAAAGGTAAATTGAAGGAGACATACGTTTGATATGATCGACAAGGGAACTCCATGCAATCGGAGTGGCTCCCGGATATATAGTTTGGCATAATACTCCACTTCGAATATGGTTTTAGTGTAGAAAATGAGCGTCCTTGGTCGACCTATCTACCACAACTCATATGGAGTCATATTTGACAGTCTCGAGGAAACCACATAATGAAGTCAATTGATTTGTTCCCACTTTCAAAGTAGGAATGCGTATCACAAAGCTCACCTCCCATTCTTTGATGCTCGACCTTTACTTAGCGGCCGGTTTGGACATAGCTACAAATGCTATGTCCTTACGCATGCCATTCCACCAATAGACTTCCGTGAGTCCACGGTATCTTGGTGGAACATGTATGGATAAGAATACCTACATCCATAAGCCTCTGCAACATCAATTCCTCAAATCATCAATATTCGGAAAACATAAGCGACCACAGTACCGAAGCACACCATGTCTCCCTTTGGAAGACCTCCACCTTACGATTAAGGCAGCCTTCCTTTACTGAGATCGGGTCCTCATCTTGTCTGGCTTTTACATCGGTCACCAAGGAAGATTTCGATCAGATTACGAACAATAATGCCGCCATCGATTGAGTAGGCCAACCCTAACTCCCAACCTTGTAGTCGATGCATCCTTCACTAGTTCCTTCTTCCCTCATTCATGAGACACACTCTCCATAGAGAGCCTACTAAGTACCTCTTCCACTATGTTGGCCTTACTCGAATGGTAAAGGACACTCATGTCATAGTCCTTGAGTAGCTCCAACCACCTCCTCTTACTTGAAGATTGAATCATACGAGTAAATACATATTGTAAACTCTTATGGTCCATAAACACATCCCACGCGGACCCATTACCAAAAAATGTCACCATATCATCAAGGAATACCACCACGGCCAATTCAAGATCATGGGTAGGACCAATTCCTCTCATAAACATTTAGCCGTGCAGGCATATGCTATAACCTACCCGTGTTATATCAATACACACCCAAGAATCAGATCCTTGAATCATCACGATACACACCCTGCGAACCCATCGGTACCCTCCGGTAGAGTTAACATCGGTGCTAAGGTAAGTCAAGTCTTCCTCTCTTGGAAGCTCTTCTCACAAACCTCCCAGATCATTTGGGTTCAATTTGGTAAAAGGTGCTGCAATTGATAAGAAAACTTCCACAAATCTTCGATAGTGCTTGACTAAGCCCAAATTGCTTGAATATACGAAGAAGTCTGGTCTATGCCAATTCTTCGCCGCCTCTATTTTCTTTGAGTCCCACTGTATGCCCTCACTTGATACCACATGACCAAGAATGCTACGAGTTCAGCAAAACCGCACTTGTTGAATTGTATAGGTGGTGATCCTTGAGAGTGAGCACTATTCTCAAACAAGGTGGCATGTGAATCATAAACTCAGAGTATATCGGGATGTCATCAATAAACACAATCACGAACATATCCAAGTAACATATCCAAGTATGGCCTGAACCTATCACTCAAGTCCATAAAAGCTACGGGGCATTCGTCGGTTCAAAAGACATAACTATGAACTCATAATGACTATACCGCGTCTAAAAATTTGTCTTTTGAAATATCACACTCCCAAACTCGGGCGATGTACCCGGTTGAGATCTGTCTTCAAGAAACACTTGGCACCTTGAAGTTGGTCGAATAAATCATCCATCCTAGGTAGAGGATACCCCTGTGGTGACGGTGACCTTGTTCAATTGTAGGTAATCAATACACATGCAAAGATAACCATCTTTCTTTGGAAAAAGAGGCGGGTGCATCCCAAGGAGACTTGCTTTCCCGGTCTATGAAAACCTTATCTAACCAGGTCCTTCTTCACTCTTTCAACTCCTTTAGCTCGGCGAGGCCATTCTAGAGGACGCTCGAGAGAGTTCGCCACCAGATCATCGGGAAAGACCCGTGGATACTCACATACTAATGGAAGCCCATTGATAGTCAAGGTCTTGGACGTCGCATCCTTAACCTAACTAGATGGTACACACAAAATTTAGAAATTATCTTTACGGATTTAAGGTAGGAAATGAAAACAACCTATAGGCACGGCTAAACTACCCTTCCATTCTAAAGGCCCAGGTCACCAAAAATTTAAACTCTACTACTAGGGTTCTACAAATAGCGAAGCATAACATGAAAATAGCCAATCCGAGGCTAAAGGATAACATCAAAATTGGTCATGACTAACTCTATCAAATCTGTTGAGGTGACATTCCTAAAGGGTGAGACCACCACGGCTTTTATACACTCGTCTAGCCATAAATTGAGATCACCTATTAGAGTTGAGCGAGAAGGGGTTCGACAAGACTTCGAGGCCCACGACTCACGAAGTTACTAGCCACATAAGGTGTCATAAATGAAAAGGTAGCCCTATCTAACAAAGCATAAAAATCAAGATGGAAAACTCGTAATGTACCAGGTGACCATGTCAGGCGGACTTCCTGCTCTGGCGGGATACTAGCCATAGAATCTATTTTGTACTTGAGTGCCAGCTGTACTAATAGATGCCCCCTATTGTGCGAGCGTGTGGGTGGGGGTGTTTATCTAGAAAGGGCGGGCCTCGACCCCTATCATGATCTGTCTGTTGCTAGGAAATCTCGATCATGTATGCAGGTTCCCATAGAGCAAGCACTGTACCTACTAAGCCTTTGGCCCGTGTGTCCCCGACCATATGCAGGAAGCTAGGATTCTAGAATCTACGAGATCTGCTTCTACGTACAGATCTAGATGCTCACCCTATCGATCATGCCTAGGCCTAGATGGCATGCTCAATGCTGTGAAGATGTTGGGGTTGAGGATCTAGTAGGTTCTGTTGTCGATGTCCACCACTGATCTCGAGTGAGAAGATCTTTAGTCCCCTCGGTCCTAGCCCTCTTGTCTTCCTCTCTCTCATATGTGCCACCTCCATTCTTCAGAATACAAAACTATGAGAGAAATCCATATCGATGGAGCATAGCGGTCCCTACAATCCCCTTGTCCAAATAGCCCGCCACTCCATGAGCAGACTTTGCTCCCACTGCGCCCTCGATCGGCCACCTTCCCGGGCGGCTTACTTTGATGGCGAGTGAACTCAAGGCATCCACTCTGCACAATCATCTCCTCCTTGCTTGAGGTTTACAAACTCGAGTTGCCTTGACTCCCTCATTTCTGAGGGAAGAACTGATTTAAGAATGCAACATGAAATTCTTCCCAAGTGATAGGAGCTACACTCAATGGAAGAGTATTGAACTCATCATGGTCCTCCTCCACCTTTGACTCGAGGAACTATAGCGGAGTTCATTATCAAGAAATCAACGGCTCGAGCCGGCTGCTACATTTCCATTTTAAATGACATATGCAGCGCCTGCGGTCGGCTGAGCAGTCAAGGCACACTGTTTATCCCGAATAGCTTCAATAACTCGGCATTGGCAAACGGCTCTAGTGCCCGGTGCTACTAAGGCGTAGGGCCCGCCGTGCCGTTTGTTGCCATCACCTCATGGTCGTCTCCATTCCCATTCCTCCTACCCTTTACTCTTTGGGGGATCCATGATTCTGCTGTCGCGAGTAGCACAAATTAAGAAAGGATAAGAAACTTCTCATCGCCTGACAAAGATCATGAAAGAAGGGAACATTTTCTAAAACGTGTAGTCTTTCATCGCATAAGCGTAGCCGCAGCTTCACACCCATGAAAAAAGACTCTACTTAACGGCTTTTAGACACCCTAGGACACTTAAAACCTATTTCTCTAATACAAGTTTGTCACGACTCAAACGGAGAATAGGATGTAACAGGGACAAGGAGTCACAGAGACTCCAAGTCGACCCATGGTATGAACATACATCTAACTCAACTAAAAATATTTAAGAATCAACATGATAATCTTAGTGGAAGTAAAATAAACATAACATCAGGAATACACCGATACGAAGCTAAATACATCCTTTTTTTCTAAAAGCCTCTAGCGTGAGTTGATAGGACAAGACCCCAACTAACTCGGATAAGCTAAAAGCGGAATGTACATAGAGAAATCTAAACAAGCATGGTCCTCGGTAGATGAGGAATCACCACGGCGTATGATGCGCGATAGCCGACTATGAACGGGATTGAGTAGGAGTGTCGGTTCTGTATGATGAAACGATACATGATAAAAAGTATGCGGTCGGTACATGGAATGTGCAGTATGCAAGGTAAGTAAAATAAACATATAAGTAAAATCATTCAGAACGGACATAATGTAAAACATAAAAACGGTAAGAATTTGAGAGGGCTTGCATGCATTCTTTCTAAAATCATGATCTCATCATAACATAACATAACATCATGCATTGAATTGAATGACCCGAAGCTGAAATTTGATAGTCATGGTAAAAGCGAACATTAGTCAAACTTGCTTTAGAACATATATAGATTATTAAATCCTCATATATGGTAAACATGAATGCTTAGAAATCATGAGGAACAATGGGAGGCTCGTCTTTTAACCTACATACCACGATAGAGCTTACATGGTCTCAAATATCACCTCAAGTGGTAAGTCGTCCAAAGTCTTGACGGGGCTAGGGATGATACCATGATATCGATATCAAGCCACGTGGCCCATTAGGGAGAGATATCTCACAAGGAGGTCCCAAGTAATATATAATTAGAACCTATGTTGGCGCATAGTTTTGAGGCATAGGGTGATCGACCCTTAGCCTACCGGTGCTAGACACTACTCTCAAAAACATGCATATTCTATCCATTGTTTCTCAATGAAGCTCAACATCTTCTATTGACGAAGCTCAATAATCAAATGCATCTAAAATCGAAATCATGCATATAAGAAGTTTTAACTCAAACGTACAACAAGCTGAAAGATAATTGGGTATCTTCTCTCCAAAACCATGTGTGAAAGCTTAATTCAAGATATCATAAATCATACTTGAATATGTGGGCATTGCCAAACATTCTCATGCTTGAAAATACTAAATTCATATCGAAAACATGATTATAAACATGGGTAGCTTTAAAACGTGCTTTTCATCGTAACTTCTCATCATAATCATACATTCATCACAAATCTCTTCTTTTCTGAACTTCTCATAAATGGGCTTTTTAATTCATAAACTTGAAACATGATTTGTATCGAAAAAAACATAAAACTTTTCCATGATGCATAATTCAATAGTATAAACATATTTAAATCATACCCATATAGAGTTTAGGAAATTCATGGATTGGTAAAAAATCCCCATAGGTTAGACATAGGAAACTCATGATTTAGAGAGGATTGGGCTTGAGTGTGAAAGGAATCACCCATTCCTAACCTACATACACGATGGTAGCTGATTATTACACTTCTTTGATTGCCGAGAGGGATTGAAGAGATTTGGAAGAAGAATAAAAGCGATCACCCTCTCTCACCTTCTACCTTTTCATGCATGAATATAAATGGACTAAAATAAACTTAACCCCTGTAAAAGTCATCATTCATAACTCAAACAGAAGTAGTTTAGGCCTTAGGATCTTAGGAATTACGGAAAGGCCTTACTAAATTCGCGAAAAATAGCTGCTAGTTAGTCCCACGGGGACCTAACGACTCATCACCATGAGACCTGTTTCATTGGCATCATATTTCACGTACAGCACAGTCGGGTCATGCAGGCTCGTCATGGGTGACTTAACCAATGTATTCTTGGTGACCATGACTCGTGGCACCACTCGTCGCCTTCTACCTTTGCCTCATTCTTGATTAAATATTACCCTGTTGGTCACGTCCCACAAATTGTGGTGGTGACCATGACTTCGTTGGGTCATACATTTAGATACATTTCCCTCTTCTTTCCCTTTTTAAATCACCACTCCCCCACGGCCCGGCCTAGCAGGTCGTGGGACACTCTAACTTCAAGTAGTCACATTGTGAGGGTCCCATTTCCCAAACATCAAAATCATCTTAAGGCCTCACCACGAGTCACATCATGACTCATAATTTGCTCCCACAAGTCACCTCACAACCCGTTACGATACACGATGCCAAATATTAATTTTCTCTATTTCAACTCCGGTCTAATCTTTGGGCTTTTGGGTACTCTTGAGTAGCAGGGCTAAGTCTTGATATTAAAGCGTAACATAAAATGATACAACATAGAGTATGCGGTCGGCCCACGTGGATATCTTGAGCATGCAAGGTAAGTAAAACCGATTAAGTGAGTAAAATCATTGAACATGCATTAATATAAAACATAATGAAGATAAAAAGTCTAAGAGCGAGGGGATTGCATGCTATTTTACGAAAAAAATCCTTGATGCAGACACTAGCCCATGCATCATAAGCCCAGATCGAATGACCCAAAGTAATCGATAATCATAAGTAAAATTGAACATCGGGTCAAACCTACTTTGAAAACATAATATCATGGTAGATGTACATGCATAACTGAAATCATAAGGAACAATGGGAGACTTTCACATAGCGACATTACCATGATAGATCTTGTAATTCCAAGCTGTCACACCAAAATGACGAATCGTCCAAAAGCCTTGCCGGGAGCTAAGGACGCTACCATGATATCGATATCAAGTTGAAGGCCCCTTGCCAGGGCTGGGGAAAGCTCACAAATGAGGTCCCCGAATAATCGAACATACCTATGTTGTCTTGTAGTTCTAAGGCATAGGTTGACCCAGCCGTTAGCCTACTCGGTGCTAGACACTACTCCCAATAACATTCCTTATGCTCTCGATTGTTTTCAATGAAGGCGACCATCGTGTAGTGACGAAGTTGAATAATCATGTACATATAAAATCTGAAATCATACATGAGGAGCCTTGGCTCAAACTATACCACAAGCTGAACATAATTAGGAGTCTAGACTCCAAAACCATTTGGTAAGCAAATTGACATGAAATTATAAATCATACTTGAACATAGAGGCTTCTTGATGTGCGTGAGTTTACCGTACTTTCGACACTCAAAACTAGTAAAATAGCATGGGCTTAGAGTGCATTTGCTGGATGTAAGGCACTTTTTCTTTGGTTACGGGGAAAAATAGGTGTTGGAGCAAGAATGTGCAAAATATAGCCTAAAAGTGCGAAAATGGGATAAAGTCACACGAGTCTTAGTATGGTAGCCGGGATGATGCTACGAGTTGTATTGAAGATCGTGAAGTTTCGGATGGATGAGTTTGTAGAAAATTGCATCCTACGACTCTTAGTACCGAGTTGTAAAATGTATGCGAGCCATATCATTGAGTCATGGAAATATTCACCAAAAATTGCACAGAGGAGTGACTCTTGACACGGATAGACAATTCGTGGCATCAAGGTACGAGTCGTACCATCACACTTGTGAAGAACCCGGGGAAGAATTGAAATTCTCGAGTCAAGCCAAGGAAGAGCAGGTATGACTCATAGGAAGCATGTCTGAGGGATTGTACCAAGGCTAACCTTAGCCAAATTTCAGCTAGTCAGGAGATGCGGATAAGCGGTATGACCAGTACAATCCACCCTTTCTGGTCATAAGTCTATCTCGTGGCTCAAGCGGCATCGATTATGGAAAATTTCCCTGTTAGCTTAGGAAAAGAATTCTTATGTCTATATGAATACTTTTTATTTTTATTTTTCATAAGAAGATGAGAGAAGACGTTAGAGAACTTTAGAGAACATCGAGACAACATAGAATTGAGTTGATTGGCTTGTGATCGACCTATTCTTTATTTCTTCTTGATCTTTGTGAATTTTTAAGGTTATTTAGGATATAATCAAAGTTTTACTCTCTTCTACAATTGTAAGTATTGATTTATGTGTTAATCATGAATGCATATCCTGACCTTGCAACTATTAGAGGCTAAAATCTCCATAGCTAGGGTTGTTGGAACCATGGTGGATTAATGAGCTAGGGTGGCACAAATGTGATTCAACACCAATGCAATGCTTGTATTGTATTTCTTAACGGTGTACAACATTGGGACTTTTGTTCTTTACTTGCTTGAGTCTAGAGAGGTAGAGCTTACGAAAAGAGTACTAAAACAAAACCTTGATGTTGATGATCATTGTATTAACTTGAGATGTGGTTATGAGAATAGTTAAATTTGGAACAATTTGATAGCAGTTAATCTAAAATCGCTCATGAGACTGACCCAGTGATTGAGCCATAGTCATTCAATAGGGGCGAACCGATTGTTTGGATGAACCTAGTTATAAGTTAAAAGTAGCATTGGTATTGATTATGTGTGTATACCTGAAGTAGTTATGAACCCATGGGGAACACAAACCCTAGTTAGTCTTAACTCTTGATTTTACATCACAATTTCAATCATTGTTTTTATTATTTTGTAAACCCCACAAGTGGAATAGCCCGACCAACGGTTCACTTGCCGGCATTAGTGTAGATCTTCCATATTCCACTGTGGGTTCGGCCCAACCTCTTTGTTAGGTTCTTTATTAGCAATGTCCACTTCATACTTCGATGGGAAGTGTGGTTTGAGCATTATCAAAGAAATTGGCGCCGTTGCCGAATAAGAAAAGGCTAGATTAATTGCTTGTATTTGACATTTTGTTGTTATTTCCTTAATTATTTTTCTTTTTATTTGCTTGATACCGCAGGTTGTTTTTCGAAGGATGCAAGCACTCGGAGTAATGGAAATCCCAGTCCAGTTGAACCCTAAAGTGAGCAGAGCCGGTGGCGGCATGGAAAACCGGGAATAAGAGATGCTGCATGGCGGAAGAAGCTAGGCAAGCCAAGCTATCTCGGCAGCCTGCACTACAGGATGTGGAAGATGCCAAAGAAAGAGGTTGTTAATGTAGGACGACATAGTCGGGGGCAACGGAAGTCATAAATTTGCCCCCAGTTCTTTAACGATGAGGACCGGACATTGATGAAGTTGGGTCAACTAGAGAAATTGTACCACCACCACTACCTGCTGAGGGCAAAATTTGACATCAAGAGCACCATAATTTAGTTGTTAAACATGAAAAGGGTGTTCGGTGGTCACGCAATGGATGACACCACTTTGATGAACTTCGTTGGAATATACAAGTCGTACCAGGTTGCTTGGAGTTAGTCAAGATGCCATCGAGGCTTAGACTATTCCCTTTTTTTCTCGTCGGGGCCATTTTATGGTTATCGGGGTTTCCCAACGACTCTATAACCAGTTTGGAGAGGGAACTCAAGCAGTAATCCTTCTTGGAGAGATTCTTTTCCCCCTCCAAAATGTTGCAACTTAAGGATGAGATCTACAATTTGGCGGCTCAAAATGAGGCACTTCATGGAAACTTGGATGAGGTTGAACAAGAAGTTGACAAAGTTCCCAAACCATAAGATCCCAGATAATGATTTATTGGAATTTTTTACGGGTCTCTAAACAATAGCACAAAAGTTGTGGAAGACACGGTGGCAGGAGGGCATTGATGAGTCACACTTGGGAGCAGGCTGCTACCATCATAACGAGTGACTAAAACAAACGGGCATGGCATACCGGGGAGGCCCCGGATACGGTGGCAGTACATATGTTGTTTGGTTTATTTGCGGACCAATGTACGAAGGAAGAAGAACGCGACCGGGGATTGCTCCCTTATCGCACATTGTTGGATTTTCTTACAAAAGCACATTCTAGGAGTAGGATCCAAGAGTAAATGCGGTGGGAACACAGGGCGGAGCCGGGGGCGGATCACGCGATTTGAGGAGGAGGCAAATTTCTTGGACAACCAGGCGACGGGTTTCAAAAGCCAACGTAGCGTGCCGGACAAGACAATTCGCGCCAAAGTTTTGGAAACCAATTCGGAACTAATCGAGAGATAACTACTGTAAAATGGGTACAAAGACGGGAGCCCAAGGTCGTGACGCGATGGTGAATGGAGGAGAATGAATGGCCGGCTAATGCAACGGCGAAATTTGGAGATATATGTGCCTCTAATGCACAAGATGTTGAAAAAGGTGAGATCCCTTTGAAAATTAATTCAAAGGAAAATCTTGTGGTGACATATCAAGCATGGAGTGAGAGAGTGGAATTTAATGCAACGGCCTTCAACTAGATTGAACAGCATCTTGGGTAGCCCCCATCGGCATCACTAAACCTAGACAAAAAGGGTACACTACCTAGAAACACCATCCGAACCCAAAGAATGATGTACTTGCATGGCGAGTGATGACTAGTAGTGGTAAGACCACGGTTAACCTTTTTGGTTGTAGTTGAATGGAAGAAAGAGAGCATGGCCGAGGGAGATGAGAAGAGTGTTGAGATGGAGGTATTTGAAATCTTGGGTTTCAGGCCCCAATAGGTGAAAGAACGACATTGATCAACGAGCAACTCAAAATATACAAAGCTATCCGTGACAACGCCATACGTTCCCCCAAAATCAAGGAAAGGCGGAAAATGGTAAGTTCCAAAAATTCCTATAGATTCTTAAAAAATTATCGCTGAACATACCATGGTTGAGGCATTGGAACAAATTCGAGGATATGCCAATTTTATGAAGGACTTGGTGATGAAGTAAATTAAAGTAGCTATGATCCAGTAGATAATGTACATCATTGTAGTTCCATAGCTACACGGAGTCACGGCTCCGAAAGTAAGATCCCAGATTGCTTTCAGCATACCTTACACCATTAAAAATGTCAAGTTCGCAAGGGCATTTTATGATGTGGGGAGAAAGCATCAACCTTGTCACTCCCAATACACTCTTATCTGCTGGAATAGAATGCTTTGAAGCTGATTTACCATCACATCTTGCGACTCTAAGAACACCTGTTTGTATCATGAAACGATCTGAGAATGGAAAGTATGCGTCGATACTTTGAATGTGCGAGTAAGTGGGAGAAACATACGGAATATAAATTCGAACTGCAATGACATGCCATGACAAATAGGTAAACTAGAACAAAACTATTGATATAATGCGAAATGGTCAAGGCGACCTGTCGATGGTTAAGGACATGTTTAAAGTTTGAAACACGAATGCACGAGATAATGTGTACTAGCGAGTTGCTTGATACGATACTAAAAGTGGACCCCAACTAGTGGGAGAGTCTATAGCAGGCATTTAACCACGTAAGCTAGACATCGAGTCCGATGTATACATCCCACTGGAAGTAGGACCCGGTATACCTTGCTAGGGTATAAGGCATGAACTCGGTGATCACAAAAATATATGCAAGGCCAATCAAGCTAAGTAATATTAAAACCTACGGCAACGTAGTTCGGGAACTGGGTGCGGCGGAACCCCGACCGCTTGGTGCCTAAGTTCTACTCCCCTTTGGAACACCTAAGGCGAACTACTAGTGATAGTCTTGAAAGCTGAGGTCCAAGAATAATCGGGGACGAATAACTACATGTACCTGAGAATCTTATCGGACCGAGATGCATGGCGGGTTCTAAGGCTGAGTCGGGCTGCTTATCTAGATAACTGAACTAGGGTTATGGGGCTGGTCAGAGCTGTAACTGAATGTCATGACCACCCAATGGACAAATAACTGAAATCTAAATGCAGTGCGAAAAGCGGGAGGGCACCACTAACACCTCGAAAATAAACCGGAGTCAAGCGATCGGTTGACATTTTTTAAGACAACAACTGAGGTTGCTAAGTCGGCGAAGCTAGAATGATATGATTATTTGAGACTAGACTAATAGAGTTCTATGTTCTAACTAAGCTAAATTGCAGAAACTATCAAAATTTCATTCAACGTACTAAAAGTTATTGATTAAGCAGGATATTTACACCCAACATATACGTAAACAAGATAAATTCTGAGAATTCAGCGCAAAGCATTCTTCATTCATTAGAGGAAATTTAACAAGTAAAATCATTACTCAAAGTTAGGGATTAAATTCCTTTTGTAATAATACTATTTCAATGTCGATGAGGAGCTGTGAAAGATTATATTAAGAATAGGTATAAACATCGTTCAGTGAAATCACGAAAATAAGCATGAATGTTTTCATACTCTCAGCTCATGGCAGCGTAGACGAAATTGAGGAGGAAGATTTTGGGGGCGTAAGGGAAGGGCAAATCCTTTCTAAAATCCCCTTTACTACGATGAAGAACCCACTAAAATCCTAAGAAATTGAGGAGAAGAATACTGCCCTAGTTCTTTCTCTGAGAATTCCTGATAGAACTTAAAGTCTATATTCTGAGTGCTTGAGTGGGGAATGAGGAAATGACCCATTACCCCCACTAAAATGTCTAAAAGAAAAGTCAAAATGATGTGGTTTAATTCTTGGGAGAATAGAAAATTAGTAAATAGCCCTTAGAAATTGATGGGGAAAAACTGTCAGGTGCCCCTAACGAGTTGTGGTGTCTGAAAATGACTCGGTGGGTGACCACGAGTGACTTAACGAGTCGTGGTCACGGGACACGACTCGTGGTCACCAGCCGTCGACCACACCGTCTCACCCCTTGGGAAAATAATACAAAGCTGGTAACAAGTCACTCAATGAGTCGTTCTTACGGATGAAGCCTTGTGGTGACTACCCGTCAAGTACATTGCCAACTTCTCAAGTTTCTGGATTCTGGCCTGGCAACGAGTGACTCAACGGGTCATGGGGTCTGACCACGAGTCGTGAAGTTGCCCGTTGGGAACACTAACTCATCATCTTGGCATCCTTCTCACGGTTGACCTGATGAGTCGTGGGTCTTTTAGCGACCCGTCAGGTTGGTCGTTCTGCAACTTTTCTACAGTTTTTCAGTTTTTCTGATTTATGTCCCGGATATTGACTTTGAGCTTCTGAGGCATTACAATATCTCCCCCTTGGAAACATTCGTCCTCGAATGTTAGAAAACTCAAAGAAACCAAAAAAATAACAATCAAGGTATTCAAATACTACTCATACAACTTCAAAACGAACAAAATGACTACCTCCATTTCAGAGAATATAACTGAACTGAATTTTTCTTTTCATAAACACAACCAAATTCAGAAAATTTATTTACATGAACTGATTCCAACAACTAGTTCAGGTCTTAAAACAAAATTCACATATCAAGCTACAGCAGAATCAGTAGGGAACAAGTGTGGGTATTTGGCCCTCATATCTCCATCGGCCTCCCATGTAGCTCCTTCATCTTGTTGATTCCTCTATAAAACCTTGACTGAAGCTATTTCCTTATTCCTCAATCTACGAACCTGACGGTCTAGAATTTGGACTGGTACCTCCTCATAGGTAAGGCTATCTTTGACTGCCACACTATCCAATGGAACCACAGAGGTTGGATCTCCAATACACTTTTTCAAAAGTGATACAAGGAAAACTAGATGTACAACTGCTAGTTCTGAAGGCAACTTTAGCTTATAGGCCACCCTGCTGATACACCGCAAAATTCTATAGGTCCCACTTACCTAGGACTGAGTTTCCCCTTCTTTCCAAACCTCATCACCCCTTTCATGGGCGAAATTTTTAGGTATTCCCAGTCATCAACTGAAAACTCTAGCTCTCTTCTTTGCACATCGACATAGGATTTCTGATGGCTCTGGGTTGTTTTCAATCTTTCTCGGATGAGATGGACTTTATGCATTGGCTCATGAACCAAGTCTAGCCCTATCAAAGTATCTTCACCGACTTCAAACCAACCTATAGGAGATCTACACCTCCTACCATACAATGCCTCAAACGGGACCATATGAATGCTAGAATGATAGTTGTTGTTGTACGCAAATTCGATAAGAGGCAAATGGTCATCCCAATTACCCTTAAAATCAATCGCGCACGCTCTTAGCATATCCTCCAAGGTTTGTATGGTCCGTGCAACTTGCCTATCTGTCTGCGGATGAAAGCAGTACTGATTTTGACCTGAGTGCCAAGTCCCTTCTGAAAAGACTTCCAGAAATGGGAGGTGAACTGAACTCCCCTGTCTGAAATGATTGATAAGGGCACCCCATGAAGTCTGACTAACTCCTGTATATAAATTTTGGCATAGTTCTCTGCCGAGTCTATGGTTTTGACTGGAGAAAGTGAGGTGACTTGGTCATCCGATCTACTACCACCCAAATTCAGTCATGTTGCCGGCGAGTCCACGATAGACCTGTAATAAAGTCCATATTTACCTCTTCCCACTTCCACGTGGGTATACTAATATCTTGAGCCATGCTCCATGGCCTTTGATGTTCTACCTTGACTTGCTGGCAGTTCGGGCACTTAGCTACGAATTGGACAATGTCTTTTTTCATGTCGTTCCACCAGTAAATGTCCCTCAAGTCACGATACATTTTAGTAGCACCAGGGTGAATGGAATACCTTAAGCTATGTGCCTCATCCAAAATCTGTTGTCTTAACCCGCCAACATCTGGCACACACAATCTTCCCTGGTAACGGAGCACTCCATCTCCCTCTTGGGAGAAAGCATCAACCTCTTTTCTGAGAACCGCTACCCTGAGTTTAAGTAGAACTAGATCTTCATCTTGTCTGGACTTAACTTTAACTACCAAAGATGAATCTGACCCACTTTTCACAACTACTCCACCTTCGGCTGAGTCTATCAGCTGCACCCCTAACCGGGCTAGTCTGTGAACATCCTTTGCTAACTCCCTTTTTCCTCCCTCAAAGTGAGCTACACTTCCCATAGATCGCCTGCTTAGG